>VXBB01015692.1:638853-675524 GCA_013399915.1 Illadopsis cleaveri
AAAGGCAAAAATAAGATTTTAAAAATCCTTTTGTGCGATCATGAAATAAGAGTAGGGGCAGAGGAAGGAATGAACTGGGTAATCTATAGTGTGTATTTGTAGCATGTCAGCAACTCCCCAGCAGCACTCCTGGCCCTGGTTTCCTGTGGAATGTGCCAGGTCCTTGGGATCTGTCACACCATCCACCACAGAGAGATGATGAGTAGAGGTGGTTTTTCTGGGCAACTGACCTCCAAGTTTTGCCCATAATAATTTATTCATGTGGCTGTACCCTAAGACATTCTAATACCAAACATACCTTGGGCTGAAAATTGATGCAGCCTATTGGAAAAAATACCCACAGGCAGCTCAGATGAAGAGGCTGGGCCTGGCTGGTGCCTGAAAATGGGCCTCAGGAGGTGCAGGGGGTCGCAGCAGTGAGTTAATTCAGCCCCAGAGCATCCACTGGCAGAAGCTTTTCTCACAAATGCAGCTTCAACCTGGTTTTAATGGCAGATCTCCAGAAAAGCTGCTTGTACAAGTGCAGTCTCTGACCTCTTTCTTCCCTGCCTGATCTGTTGCATTTTTAAAATATAGCAGAATAAAACAGGGGTGGTTTTTTGGGTTTTTTTTTTTGCTAAATATGATTTGTTGTTGTTGTCAGTTTTAAACAACCTTTTAATTGATGTGTTCTAACTTTTAAGAGCCAGTGTCTTCCTCATCTTCTCCTTCTCTAGATAAATTTCTCTTTATACCAGTAAATATAAACTACTTCTGCTGGTCTAGATTAATTCCTCTTTATACTAATAAATATAAACACAGTAAAAGTTGAGTAACTAATATTATCATGAGTCAACCTATTCTTTTATTAAAAATCGTAAGTTCTATTTTTTTCAAATACCTTTATTTAGCCTCGAAAACAATCTAACTGTGCAAATGTTTAATAAACTGGGTGAAGTTTTACTCAAATTAATTCTTGTTAGGTGTAGAGCTGGGGTGCAGTATATAGTCCCAATGTATAACTCACCTGAAATATTTTCAGAGATGAAGCAATCAAGTTGCCCTGGGAGTGTGGTTTCTTTATTGCACATTAATCACATACCTGGTTTGGCCTCTAGTTTGTAGACCAGTTAATGTTTTATGGAGAATTCAGAAAATTAGAAATAGTTCTGCATGTGTGTCATTCACATTTTGCTGCCCCTCTCACACAGGTTACTACTTGGATAAGAGGTAACAGTAGTCCCCAGGAATTCATTTGTGTCTCCTAGTTTTAGGTTGTAGTGAGAGTTTTGTCTGGGAGGTAATTAATACAGGGATTGAATTTCCCAGGTCTCTGTGGCATAGCCTTGGCAGTAAGTGATGAGGTGCATATTCAGTGAGGCATTCATGGAAGTGTTTTGTATCCCCTAAGCCAGAATTCTTCAGCTGCCAGTAAACAGGTTACCAAAAACCATCCGTGGGTGGGTGAGCTCAGCAGAGCCCCCAGATCCTCGTTCTGTTTCTGTTGTTGTTGTCACTTGTGTGACTCCCATCCTTCCAGTGGGATAAAGTGAGCTCTGTGCAAAAATTTCTGTGGTCTGGTCTTAATATCAGGGCAGAGTAAATCTGTCACTGAGGATGGCTCAGGGGATGCCAGCCTGTCACGTGGAGCAGAGCTGCTGACTTGCCCACCACAAGCTATGCAGCTGCATAGCAAACCCATGATGGCCAGGGGAGCTGAGCTTAAAATATAAGCAAATAAATTGCTGGCAGTGTATGACCTGTAGGAATCCGAATATTAATAAAGTTTAATTTCCTTTGTGTCCTGAAGTACATTTCTTGTGTTCCAAGACCTTATTTTCTTGAATATATCTTACATCAGGCTGAAGCTAGAATACTGTTTTGTGTTTAGGATGTAATTACTACTACTAATAGATGTTAAGAATAATAGATAGATTTTAAGCTTCTGCCCTAAATGACCATACATTTAACTTAGAAAATAGCCTCCAGAGTTATGGGGAAGCTTAGTTTTAAACTCATTTAGTGCTTGAGAAATAATGCCAGGATGGCAATTTTAGAGCAGGCATCAGTTCAGTGAAAACACAATTTCATGCCCCAGCTCTGCCCAGTTTATATATGTGTATATATATCTATATGCCACCAGCAAGTGCTGTTATTAAATCACACATTCAGTAGCTATTACTATGACCTAAGTTTGAACCAGAAACCTAGAAATGAAACATTCTTGGGTTTCCCTTTGAGTTCTTTCCTTTTTTTTTTATGAGTCTCTTTCATTCTTTGTCAGAGATGGGGTCGAGTAGCTCTATAAGACCCATCTGTCAGCAGAAGCAAAATGATACAGTTTTCTTAATGCAGGATTTTATGCATCAATGTAAAGCCTCTGAATTGAATGACTGTCAGTATTCTCAATCCACAGTCAGTCAGAAGCTTTGGAAGTTAAAAGTCAGCAGAAAAGTTAATGAAAGTATTTGACTTGTCAATGATCAAAGTCTAGAACTGTAAAGAACATTTATTAGTTGGTGACTGATTTGGTGCTTTTCCTTGTTTCTTTCTCTGCTCTCTCCATTAATATCTTAGATCTTTTCTTCATACCTGTCTTAGCCTAACAAAAGCAGCTGTTATTCTGAATTTCTGGCTGTAGAAGCTGACAAGTGAGGTGATTTTCAAACAAATTTTCTGACCTAGCTTCTCCTTAGCAAATAATGACCTTAAAAATTCTCCAATATGACTCTCTAAAACTAGAATAAAGGATTCAACTTGATTTTATGGAAGTGAGTGTAAGTCAAGAACAGTCCCACAGAAATGATTTCCTGTGTTTATGGCATATTGCAAATAAATAGAGAATCTGTTAGTGATGGCAGAATGCTGCCACATATCAAAAGCTCAATATTAAAAAGCAGAAATTAAAATGGCAGAAGATGGATATAGCAGTATACCTTGTTAATATAAAGATTTGCTTTTCAGGTAACAGCCAAATTCTCCAAATTCTCTGTCAGTTTTATTGAAGGAGTTTGTGTTAGCCTACACCAGCAACAGATGGTGTCAACTAGGGAAGAAAATTCTGCTGAAATTCATACTTGCACAGAACTGCTCTCTCCAGCGTGGTGTGTTTTATTTTATCTTGTCTCTGATTGCCGTAACATTTACATAAAGCTGAGGAGGAAACACAAGCATGTGCCTCAGCGTTATGGCTGGTCCAGGAAAACAAAGCCAAGTGAAACAAATCTCACAGTGCCACTTGCTCATTTGATGGCGTGGCTGGGTGCCCAGGTGGTGCTTGTCTGTGAAGGTCTATGCTCTGTCCTGTCCTTTGATCCAGGGACAGTCCTGAGAGCTGAGCTTGGGTTAAAGGCACTGACTCCTCTGATTCACTCACATGAGCTGTGAATTAGCCTCTCCTGCTTTTTTGCCAGGTAGACTTTTATAACAGAAGTGGATTTTTTTGCCCGCCTTTGTTTTAAAGGGAGAGGCAAGTGGGAAGGACTAATCTAAATTAAATACATTACAGATCCCATATTAATGCCATTTAAGCAGGTCCTTTCTTAATTTACCTTAGTTCTATATAGCCTTTTATATTTTAAAAACATTTTTCATTTCTGTGGGCTGCCAGATGTGCTGCTGATACCTTCTGATCTTAGGTAGTTTGACACTGATTTTCCCAGCACACGCCAGGGTTCAAGTCTGGCCTGTAACTCATCCAAATGATCTATTCATAACAAAAAGTGCCTTCTGGCAGTTGCACCACAGCTGAATGTTGTTAAACTGAATTCATCCTTTCATTTGTTTCTGATGGCTCTGTAATGTTTACATATCTCACATATTAGTATGATCTTTTATAAAGCACACGCTGAGGTTAAACCCGCCCAGAGAGAACTTTATTTCCCTTTTTCTCCCTTTCAGGAGGTGTGGAACTCTTTTTATCCCATCAAATGAGCAGGGATCTTGGAACTGCTCAGTGCTCATTTAATCCAAAACGATGGGGCTGAGCAAGCAGGGATGTGTGTGTTGGGGAGGCAGGGAAAGGTGACATTCCCTGGCACAAAAGGATTCTCCCCCATCCCCTGACAGAGTGAGGTGGAGTTGCATGTCTGGGTGTAATCCCTGTCAAAGCTGGCACCATCACCCATGAGGGCACCAGTCACTGTGTGAACACGTTCAGCTGAAATATTTATAGATGCAGCTTATGACTCAAAGTCTGAACAGGTTCAGATTCCTCCCATCTTCTCTCTTCAAATTCCTGCTGCATTAATTGTGCAGAGATCACTCTCACCTCTAGCAGAGGATATCCTCTCTGTGTTTCAGTTTCACTCTATATAAAAGATAATAACTGTTACTATGTCTCACAGTGGGAGTGTGTCACAGGAGGAATTTCAGTTAAAAGGAAGGCAGAAAATCTTAGGCTTCCTTTGAATTTGTATTTTAATTTCCAGAGAAGGATGACATCTCTTATTTGCTTTAAAAATAAAAATCAATTGCCCATAAATCTGAAACACATGTTGTTTTTCTACTAAAAAGATTAAGGATTTCCTTAAGCTCATTAAAGGAAAAAAAAAATAATGACATTGATCCTCCTATATGACCATAAGAATGTCTGAAGGCAATTGAAAGCTGTAAAAGAGACATGGTGTTATTGTAACCAAAATAGCCCTGAATCTGGCAAATTATGCTTTTCTTTTCTTCTGGGTTCTGCAGCAAACTTTGCACTGTTTCTCCAACCTTATGCCTCTGTCTAGTCATGTGTTTTAGTGGGATTGAGTGGGATGTATACTCAAACAGAATTAGGACCTTTTATTATGAAAATACAAATGCCAGCTGCTGCGTGGCTTGAAAGATTTAATCACCGTCCAAATATTTCAAGGAGGGGAAATGGAAACCATTTGCTGTTTCTGATGCATATAGCTACAGGAGGATGCTCACCCTGTTGCTTCTCCAAGATTATGTGTCTGTTTTGGGGAGTTTGTTATCCTCAATTTTCCTCCTTTCCGTTCTAGGCATCAAAGCCCAGAATCGGCAAAATGTGAATTAAAGGCCTTAAGTGAAAGGGGGAAATGGGAAATCTGATTGTGCCCTATCATCAGCAAAGCCCAGCATGACAGCCAGTGTTCTTTATTCCAGTTGAAAGTTCCCACAGCAGCAAAACTGATAACCAAGTGCCCTGCTGGCTTTGTTCATCAGTGTGGCAATTCCCAATGCCCTCGTTTGTTCTGTTCATGTGTTGAAAGTTTGCTGGAATGTGTACAAATGGTACTTCAGTAGTAAGAGGATAGGAAGGTCTCAGTGTAATGTGAGAAGTGCCAGCGTGGAAATATCCTGTCCTAAATTCCTGTCAGTGTCCAAAACACTAGGCCAGAAGTACTGGCTGCAGGAAGAATTTGGTGTTTTGATGAATCTAAACATTTTGGTGTTGTCAGAATTACAGGACAATTTGGTAAATTGTGGACTAATGGCAGAAAACAGGTGTGGGTTTTGTTTTTTATATTTTATAAACTCTATTGTCTTTCTTGATGTTTAGACTTTCCCCTGATTTCATAAAGCATCTTGATGCCTTTAATGTCCTTTGGCTGCTTGCATTTGTCAGGTGACACAGCAGTTGGATTTTAAGCTTGATCCCTTTGCCATAACCAGATTTTTCCTTCAGCAGACTGCAGAACCCTGCAAAGTTCGCTGCATCACAAATATTTTGAGATAAACTTTCAAAACCCCAGGCCCCTTCTGCCCTAAATGTTCCTTGTCACTTCCTGGGACACTGTGCTGTGCCTGTAGGGTGGGAATGAGTTGGGATGTTTGGGTTCTCCCCATGCTTCCATCACCAGTTCAGAGCAGATATTGACTGGTAACTTTGACCACATGCTGTGTTCTCAGTAAGGTCAGTGAAGTGGAATTGGTCTAAAAATCAGCTTGTTTTAGGATTTGCTTTTTGTTGCACTTCATTTTGTTATTGAAATCGTAAAAGAAGGCTTGCCCCATCGAGGTGATGAAAACTCAAAGCTGTATTAATTTGTAGTTTTAAGAGAAAACAAAACAAAACCAAATGTCTTTGCAATGTTTTTGACGTAGCTTCGTCCACTTGGAGTCATAAATGCCTTTGTAAATTCAGTGCAGCTATTCTTACTCTTTAATGGGTTTAGTCAGCCAAAATCTTGCACAGACACACAGACACATGTGTACACTTACATCTGTAGGGAGAGTAAGTCAGGGCATCAGAGCTGATAAGGGAGAACCAAGCAGAATTCCCAGATTTTTTTTTTAGATGTGTTCCTTAGAGAAATCAGCATTTCTTACACTGTGGTGATGTATTTTGAAAAACAAATTTTTGTTGTTTTGTTTTCCTACTTAGCTTCCTGACAAGATTCAGCTGTACTGTAAGTTTATGGCTTGAGCAGACTATTGTTTGTGCAGAAACCTCCCTGCTGCTGTATTTACTAAACATGTGTGATGCACAAATGCCAGTAAACTGCATCTTGGAGCATATTCCCTAGTGGCTAGTAAAAACTGCCTTTAAAGTTCAGCCTGCTTAAATGTAGAGAGAATGTGCATCAAGTTTAACAGGAACAGGCCTGATTTTTTAATTATTCTCAAAACTGTTTTGATGTGAAGTCCAGGCTTTATTGAACTCAACAGCAAACCTTGAGCATCCTTCAATGGGTCTAGAATTTTGCTGTTGAGGACCTAAGTCTAAACAGAAAAAACCCCATTGTCTCATTGACTAAGACCTCTCTTTTTGCTCTTCAGCACTGGAAACACACAGACTGATTTTGTTAGGGAATTAATTCTCTTGTATCCTTCTCTGCTAGCAGTTCCCACCTTCTAGAAAATAACAGTTGCAGATTTAGCCATCATCAGTGGGAAGCGCAGCATAAATCATGGGATGGGGTGGGACTGCACTGCTGTTGTCTTTTCCCAGTGAAATCACAGCTATGTCTAACTTGAGTGGTTCTGGAAGAGAAAACATGGATCCTGCTTCCAAGAGAAGCCTGGCAGGGCATGGATGGCCTGTGTCCTCCAGCCCCTGCTGCAAGAATTCCATGTTCAGCCAGTGGGGAATTCACAATTAGTCTTTGAAGCAAGTACTGGGACCCAAGTCCCACCATCCCAGTTCCTGATGTATGCTGGGCTTTACTTGCTAGACTGGACAGTGTTCTGCTGAACCAGAAGGAAAGTCTAGAAAGTCTGTCTGGGCTATTGAAAGCGAAACCACTTTGGAAGAGGAAGAAAAATGCCCTCCACCCTTATAAACTGGTAATTTGCCTCTTCTGAAGGAGAGAAAGGAAATGAAGCAGTGTCTCCCACATCCTGAGTGGTCTAACCACAAAAGCAGGGGGTGCAGGGGCCAGGCTGTCACTGTGCTGGGGATATTTGTGTGCAAGTGGTGGAGCCCGGCCCTGCCCCATGCCTGGGAGACACTGCTTAGATATCTGCCTGATCTGCCCTCACAGGTGTGAAGGAAGGAGTGGGTTTTGTAAAGCTAAGCCTAAGTAAGGGGCAGAGTCTGGTATTTACCCAGGCAGGTTTGCTGTTGAACCCAGGCAGATCCCAGCCCAGGTTTGCAGCCTCCACCTGAGGCACCCGACTCTCCTGGCAGTGCTGTGAGGGCACTGGAGCTTGGGCTGCGTGGGAGCTGATGGCAGATCTCAAGGGACATCACTGTCCTCTGTCAGCAGGATTCCCTCCTGATTCTGAACTCTCCCAATGTACCATATGGGTGCTCTGGAAACTGCTGTGGCTGATTACAGTGCCTGTGTCTGCTCATGCCAATGGAGCAGAGTGTTGTATCCCACTGGTCACTCTAAATAAGGCCTTTTTCTGGAGAAATGAGGCAGTTTCCTTCTCTCTGTGAAATACAGCTCCTGTTCCTGGAATTTCTTCCTTTCTGTTTGGCCAGGCCCAGCTGTTCAGTCAGTGAGGACAAGTGGGTTGTGGATTGTGTTTTGTCATCTAAAAATTATGTAAATGGGGGAAAACAGTTTTCCATATTTTTTAGAATAAATTTCTACCTGTACTTCTCCACTTGTGTTGGTAATTCCAGTGGAGAAGTAGGAATTGTTTCAGTACTGGACTCTGATAGCTGCCAAGTTTAATTGTGAAGTTCCTACTTTGACAAGCACTTTGATTTACTAAAGCTTTCTGTTGTTTTTTCAGGTCAGTGAGACCCCCATTTTTGTGCCTGGTGTTTGGGGACCATATTTCTCTGCCATGGTACCTGGATTGTGGTTGAATGAGGGAGGCCAGAGTGCTACAGGAAAACTGGTGAGAGTGTTTGGGGACACAGACAGGCTCCAAGACTGCTGCTCTTTGGGATACCTTCACTGGCAATTCAGACCTGAAACACCTCCATAAGATCATGGGATGTACCAGGCTGCTGAAACCAATTAACAATTAGATGAGTCTTATGTCTGTTACATAATACTAATCTGTGTAGAGATAGGGGATTATATACAGGGCATGTCTTCCTTTTATGGTGATGATTATTGTAATTATTTTACAGCCAAATAGGCTTCATTCTTTGCTTTAGCAGGAGGCTGAAACAGACTTTGAGGTGAAGAACATGATACATGTTGTATTATATAGATCAGTTATGCTCATTGACAGAATAGTAATATAGTAACATATTATTCCATCACCTCAGTTCTTTCCTTGAATACAAAGATTCTAACAGTATTAGGTCAATTTAATTTACCAATAAAACTTAAAGCCAACCAGGGTTCACTATAAAATGAATTTTCTTATTTACAAGAAGGCAGTCAGAACTAAAACACTGAAAAATCAAATCAAATTTAAAGAAACATGTACATGTTTCTACATGTACACAACAGTATTTAGGCTTGAGTCCAAAAGTGTCAGTGAGACCTTGGTGACTGCTTAACCCTGGAGCTTCTGGGTCTCCTTGTGTCACCTTGCCCAACCTGTGGAAACCCTGGCTGCCCTCAGGGCTGGGCTGCAGGGACCTCTGCAGAGGCTGCAGGACGCAGCCCCAGGCCTGTGGGTGTCCCCTGGAAAGCCCCAAGGGCAGGTGGGTTCAGTCTGTCACAAACTGCAGCTGTAATCGCTCCTGACTCAGCACCACCCATCTCTTTAAAAGCCTGGAGATGGGAGTACACAGCCAGGAAATGCCTCGGGGCATCCCTGCATTGAAACATTCCATATGGAACAGTCACTGAATGAGAAGCAGAAATCCTCCTGGATGGGGAAGCCCGGACACACCCCAAGCTGTGATTTGGGATCCCTGCTGTGCTCTCTGCTTGGCCACACCAACCTGACGTTCCTCTGTGTCACAGCTTCAGTGTGGCACAGTCATTCCTCCTTCTGCAGCCTGGCTCCCCACCCCACCTCCAGCCCATCCTTAGCCTTGTGGCTAAAAACTGCTTTTGCAGCAGGTGGGATGTGTGTGCTTTAAATTTTTCAGGTCAGGATTGGGCTAGGACCAAAAAGTGTCCCATTTTAGAAATAACTGCTACAACCAGGCATAAAACTAAATAATGTCAATACAAAATAATAAATATATGCTCATAGCACCACCATTTTTCAAGGAAAATAGCAATTCTTGTGTGTTGCTTTGCAAGAACACTTTTGAGAGGGAAGTTTCTGTGTGCTTAATTCCGAGCAGGTAAATACACTTATCTAAGCTCCAGGCAGGATACAGGCAGTCAGTAGTTTTTCTTGGCTGGCTCACTGTGGTTCCACACTTAAAATGTACAATGAGAGTTAAGGCATTTCAAAAAGATGGTTTTAAAAATCCTTTCCTTTCTTGTAGCAGAGAACAAGGCGTTCCTGAATCATTAAAGAAATTACTGGAAAAAATGAACGGTCTTGTTAGGACCCATAGCAAAAGTCAGCTTGAGGTACTGTTGGGAATATTAGGGAAAGTGTCTCATTAAAACACTCTTGGAATATCTCATGTGGTTTTCTTGAGGTGGTATGAACAGAAAACTCATAGGGAGCCGTGGGAGGAGACGGTGCCATGTACACTGTGCAGAGTACATTGCATTTATTATCTCTGTCATTTCAAAGCTCCTGCTTTCTCACACCTAAAGTTTTCTGAAAACAAACCAAAAAAAAAAGGACATGTTTAGGGATTCTTCCCATTGCTTGATCAACACGCCAAGGTGAATTATTTCCATAAAATTTGAACAGTCTGATCAAACTTCGTAGAATTACAACTGATGTCTTTAAAAAGCTCTAATTTTTTTGGACTACAGCTCCCAAAGAAATCAGTTGGATTTTGAAAACTGTTTTAGGCAGAGTCCAAATGAAGAATTAACAAGTCCCTTGTTCTGCAAATTCTTGTTTAGTTGTATATTCAATGGGGTTTTACACTGTATTTTCAAAATTTATAAGAAGAAAGATGTTGCACAACAGAGACAAAGGATGGCATGACATCATTACAAACTGTGAAATAAAAAATAGCAGAAAAGGGTTTCTAGATGCATCCCTCATGTGGCCATGGCTTGAATTAAGGGCAAACTTCGTAACTCCTGTAACAGTTCTGTGTAACAGCGTTTTCATAGCACACACCTATATATGGTGTTTATTTATAGATTTATTTCTGAATTTATGAGCTGCCCCTGTGCTCTGAAGAGATTCTGCAGGATTGCAGAATTCAGACCTGAGCTGTGTTTCTGGTGCATGCACACATTTGAGCTCTGTCTTTGATGGTGATCTCAGGGAGAACAGTCATGCATTCTTTTCCTTGCTGTGTTCACACGTGTATGCTGCACTATGTGCTTCAGGACCAGACTCATGCCATTAAGATTAAATACTAATGTGATTTGCTGTCAATAAGTACTGCCAAATATACTCAGTGCTCTTGAGTAGCTGTAGTTTTGCCTCCTTAGCTTTTACTGTCACCTCTGATGGGGTATCACCAAGAGGCCACAAGACCTGTTGAATTATTGTCTTAAAAGCCCATATTATTCTACCTGATACTTTGTTTTGTGAGTAATGGTAACCACTCTGGGGTGACAGGACAAGCTGATTTATAAATTCAGCATAAGACAGAGCTTATATTGATCTTCTTTTATAGCAATAATTGCTTCTCAGGGTATGCATTTTGTTTCCTGCAATGAATGCATGAAGCATCTATCAGGATGACAACACACCTCGTGTTTTATCATAACAGTGTGATAGAGAAAGATAATGTAGGGATTTGGGCCAAGATGATGCTTCTGGTAGAATTCCAGTGAGGACATCCATGCAGAATGGGAGAGACTAGAGGACATGCAGAGGGTGTTGGACAGGAAAAAAATCATCCTTTCACCTTCCTCTCCTGACTGAGGAGCTGCATGCTTAGCATTTGGCCTGGGTTTGGTGCAGGGTTGGTTGTTTTTCTTACTGTTTATATGCCAAATCCTGAATTTCAATGGGAGTTTTGCCATTGGCTTCTCTAAGACTAGGATTTAACACTTCATGAGTAGTTTAGAAGCTCTCTTGTCTGTTTTAGAGCTATGACACTGCCTTTCCCTTTGCCAGGATTGAATTTTCAAGATGTAATCATGCCCAAAATGTTGCTTTTCTCTTTTTCAGATCGATCATGTGGTGCGAGGCCACGTCGCCTTCCCAGAATTAGAGGCAAAAGCTGCAGCCAGGTCACTGTTTTATTCCTTTATCACATACCTGCCTTACAGACTGATGCACACTGTATTCCCAGCAGTGTCCTCATTCTGAATCAGGGCAATTAACAGTCTGATAATGGGCTGGAGGTATTTACAAAGACTTTCCAGATGATTGCTCATAAATGTAAGGTTTAAACTCCCCTCAGATACTTTTGGCATATCCAAGTAATCATATTAACTTTTTGCTTTTCTATCCAACCCAAGGTATCTCTTGATTCCACAGCACCAGTCCTGTTCAGCAGACCTCCCTGCCTTGGGCTAACAATATGTCTTAATTTGTAGGTGAAATAATTAAGCTCCAAGGATGGGATGTAGCTTAATTAGGAATATATTACTCAGTATTTTTGAAACAGTCATCTAAAGGAAGGTGTAGCCACCATATGAGAAACTCCTGCTTGGCTGCACAAATAGAACAGAGAAACCTAGGATGAATTTTCAGACAAAAACTTTAAATGGAGGGGTGACTTGGAGGTAACTCCAGGATTCCTTGAACAAGAGGCTGTGTGTGATGTGGAATTTGAGCTTGTTCTGCTTTAAAAGTGGATGAAGACAGTTCAGACACTTCTGTCAGGCCTGGACTTCCTCAAGCTTTTTTGGCTTGGATTCATTCTAAGATGGTTCACATCACTCCCACAGAGGTCTTAGCCGAACAGTTGGGCACGCTGGATGAAAATGTGATTCTCTTTTAATGTCTTTTTCCTCCTTAGATTAAAGAAAAAACCCAGCAAACTTGGCATTTTCCCTTCAGTTTCTCCCTCTGGCCTGAGAGGCAGGGTCAGTCCTGATGGATGGATTAAGCACGTGCTGTTACAGAGTTATTTTCAATCCTCCCTGGGGAGATAAAGCTCTACCTGGTTTCACTGGATGACCCTTCCTTGCCTTGCAGGGCCCACTGCTTTACTTGTTTGTTAAGAACTTGACCAGGATTCCCAGAAATGTATTGGACTTTATTCAATATGAAACAGATTCATGCTTCCTAGAATTCTCTTTGTTGTTCCCTGGAAAAGAAAATCAGGAAATAAATGCATCTGTGTATGTTTGGAATAAAGATTGAACTGGGTCTTTTTCAAAATGCTGGCTTCCAGGCCATTTTTCCAGTACCCCCATTTGAAGTACAAGCATAAGACAAACAGTTTAGTCTGTAATGCCAGGATAAACTTTTTTTTTTGTGTGTGTTGGAAAAATGCCTATGGAGTAGCCTACATGTGTCTGCTGGGTCTGATACTGAACTGACTGACCAAAAACAATGCCACAGTGCAAAAACTGAGATTGTGATGTGAACAGGACACTAAACACAGAATATTGGCACTAGAACTCCATATTATCCAAGGGTATGGTGTCATAACTTTGTATTTGAGTGTCCTGCAGTTAGTAACATGGTGGAGAATAGCACTGATAGTAAGAGTTGTAATATTTTTCAAAAGAGTGATAATATTTTATTAAGTTAATTTGCTCAATGGTATTTATGAAATGCTTTCCCAGTATCACTCTCCTAATGAAACATTGCTATTGCTATAAATTTACTAAAGAAATCTCATGTTAATTCTCTCATCTTCTGTCTCCCTGTCCTTCTCAAATATTTGTTAGATTTAAAGAAATTAATTTGAACGAACAAAAATCAGGAACTTTGAAATTTGAACTTCTTTTTTCCTCCTTATTTTTTCCTTTCTGTTTTTCCATAATTTCCTAAACTTCAGCCTTATGATGGGTACAAGTAGCAGCTGCTGTTGGCCAAAACTCTGGATTATGGGTTTACCTACGTTAGGTCATATACACAGGATATAAAAAATCCCAGAATTACAGAATGGTGTGAGTTGGGACAGACCTTATAGCCCACCCAATTCCACCCTTGCCATGGCAGGGACACCTTCCACTATCCAGGCTGCTCCAAGCCTGTCAAGCCTGGCCTTGGACATTCCAGGGATCCAGGGGCAGCCACAGCTGCTCTGGGCACCCTGTGCCAGGGCCTTACCTCCCTCAAAGGGAACAATTCCTTCCCAAAACCCCACCAACCCTGCCCTCTGTCACTGTGAAACCATTCCCTGTGTCCTGCCACCCCAGGCCCTTGTAATTGTCTCTCTGTAGGCTCCCTTCAAACATGGTGTCCTGTATTGGAGAATTATTGGTGATGATAAATTATTTCACTGGAACTCTCAGCAGAACAGTTCAGAGAATTTGGTTTATTATGTTCAAGGATATTCTCAGTGTGGCTGTAGGAATTTGAATCTGTTCAGCCATTGCAAATAGCCATGGAGGGGAAACCAAATGAGAATTCCATACTTTGGTGTGCAATTCCATATTGCCTTTACTCCCCACGCTGGGTGCTGTGCAGTGAAGAGTTAAGCACATGCACATCTGGATCATTACAAAAGGAACATCAGAGGCCACAAATCCATGTCTCTTGCTTGCTGCTGCCTATCACCTCCTTCTACCTCCCCAAACCTGTCCTCCCTTTCTCCTGATGCTGCTAAGAAGCAGGTTTGGACTGGCAGGTGCCTGCTGAGCACTTGATCTCGGGAGTTTCCCTGTGCAAACTCTCCTTTGCCCACACCAGAGCAGATTTCCAGCTGTTTTAGCACCAGTGTAGAGATTTGTGGTGACTTGGGAGGGTGTGAGAGGCTCAGACAACCAGCTCTGACCACTGCTGCTGAAGGCCAGCCTTGTGCAACCCTGCCAGTCCTATTCCTGGGTTCTTTTTTGCCCTTCTTTTACTGGAAGTGGAGAGGGTAGGATTACATGAGGATTTTTTGGACAATTTAAATCTAACATTTGGTCTATCTGATGGGCACAATCTGTGAGCACCAAAACTTGGGGCTTTTCAGGCAATTCAGGGAGTTGCAGAAATTGCTGTGATGTGTCACTTTTGCTCTTCATCCTACAAATTGTGTAGGGCTGACATTTAGTCATCACTGCTCTGTTAAATCCTGTACAGGTAGATTAGAGCAGGAAATTAAATAATACGATCCTTTTTGCTTTAAAGTTTAAATAATTCTGTTTTCTAGAATGACCATTTCTAATCTGCTAGAGGAGAAAAGTGTCTAACTGACAGCAGAGTTTGTGTGTCCTTTGGCTCTTGGTGAAGTGATGTTTCAGGGCAGAATTCCCTCTCCTATAGATCTCAATGCCATTTCCCCATCTGAAGAGATGTCTCTTGAAAAGAAAGCACTGAAGTTACATACATGGGATCCACCAGCAATTCTGGAATCTTTCTAGCAGAATATAAGAATCATTTTTGGCAGTTCCCTGTATCTCTAGATGGTTTAGAACCTTTTTTTAAATTTAGATATCTAAAATTATTGGACTTTTTTTTTCCCTGAAAGATACCTGCTGGCCTCTTCCATGATTCCTGAACAGATTAAATGCCAACTTTTGCTTGCTTTCTGAAGTTGTGTCCAATGTATGAACACAACTCTGGGGACATTTGCGTTGATTTCTTATTCTCCACTTTAAGCTCAGTTCCTTTTTCATGGCAACAGCTCATGCTCAGCTCTGCAGGTCAGAGACAGCTGCCACTGATAGTTTCACAGAGAACTGAGTAGAAAAAGCTCCAGGAGGTGATGATGTTATACTGTGTTAAACACAGAGGTGGTAAAACAGGATCTGGCAAGCATTTGAGGGATTTTGCTGGTCACTCAGCCCAAATGTAGTGCCTTGAACCCTTATCTATATTTAGGAAACAAAAAAAAAAGTGAAAAGGTGTGGGGAAAAGTGTAATTCCAAGGTTATGTGGATCTTAAGTGTATTTGGCTCAACTTCAGCCTCCTTTTGTTCAGTCCTTGAGTTCTGACAGAGCTGCACAAATGGCTAATCCTTGTGAGAGCAATCAACCAGGATGGAGAGGAGAGGGAGGCTGGGATGTCTTGTGGGTCTGTGGTTGAGTGAAGCTTTCCTTTTTTATCCTTCCCAACAGTCAAGCCATGATTGAGACTGGGATTAAAATCCCTTTATCCTGAGCATGCACTGCTTGTAGTGGAGTCTTTAGGGATGGAGAAAACAGGGCCACTTTTACAAGAATGGGAAAGAAGTGATGGTGACCTCCAAATTATCATAATTCGGGTCCAGGAAGACACATAAAGTACATTTTAAAGGACGTGAATAATGATGTAAATTAGTTATTTTAATGTCTTCCAAGTGTACTTCATTTTGAATGATATCCTCTGATAGTGTACACATGGTAAGGTATAATTGAAAAAACATGCAGCTGAATGGTTGAATGCAAAGTATAAATATACAGCTGCTAGTGGGTCAGAAGTCAAACTAGTAAAGCATATGCCAAATTCCCTTAGGGATCTCATTAGTGCATGATTGAATATACATGTAGAGGCTAAATGAATATCACTGTTTGGGTTTGCAGTGGATGAGACAATGACTAATCAATTGTAATTAGGGTTAGATGCTATTATTGACCCACATGTCTAGAATTAAATGCCCCACTTGGAGATTTCCAAGGAGTTGGAAAATATATATGTTTGTGATGAGTGTTTGAAAAAAACATTCTGAGTGTAATTGCAACATTTTTTAAATGGAATGTCACTAGAGTAATTGCAAGCCAAGGCACTGAAGAATTCAGCATTAGTCCTAAGTCCAGGAAAAAAGTCTGTTGGATATTGTGGAGTTGGGTGTAGCATCTGAACTTAGATACAATCATATTTAGGCCCGTGTTGGGCTCCTCCCTAAAATAGCAGCCACTTTCTCTCCTCCACCCTTAGTGCTGCATTTTAATCATAACACACACTGAAATAATTACGGTTTAAAAAAGGAACGCTGTACCTCCAGCGCCATTGATTAATCAGAGAAAATTTTAAACATTTGCAAAGGAATTTGGTTTTAATTTCTGTCTGGAATCCTCCTTACTCCTCCCTCTCATCTGTGGGACAGGAGCAGCAGCAGCCCCCAAATCTCAAACAGCTTTGGGGACTCTTAGGAGTCAGTGGACAAACTCTAGGTCACATTATCTCCCCTCTTTTGGGAAATGAAGGAATTCTGATGGCCTGTTGAGCACACAGAGACATCCCTGCAGTGCCATGGCCTTGGCAGGCAGTGGGATTTTGCTGTGCTTTGGTGGGGTTTCTGCATTTGGTGGTTGTACAAACGTTTTATGTTTGAGGAATAACCTCCCCCCTCTTTTTCCAACTTGTTTTTCTTGCAGTGCTCACAGTATATATACATACTTGAACAGTCACCTGGATCTGATTAAGAAATCTTTGCCTGTGGGTTTCCTCACTGTTGATTTACATGTTTGGCCAGATTTCCATGGTAACAGATCTCCCTTAACAGATCTGACACTAAAGGGCATGGTAAGAAACAGCCTGTCTTTGCAAAAAGGTCAATACAGGGGGGGAAAAAAAAAAAAAGAAGAAAAAAAAAAAAAGAGTTTGGAAGGAGCCTTTCTTCAATTTTGAGTGTACTCCTCCTTAGCTATTTACACCATCCCAAAGGATTTGGGTTTTTTGCTGCATTGCTGATATTTCAGTAGAAAACCAGAGCTCATTGTACTTGAGCTATCACTACAGCCACATTAATTTTCTCAAAATTTGAGGAATGTTGTATGTGTCCAGGTATCTTTCCTAGGAATCACATTTCACAGGTCTTGCTGTTGTTATCTCACCTGTGTACCAAATCTTAGAATTTGTTGCAATGAATTTCGAGAGAATTTGGGTAAACCTGTCTGGGAAAGGAATGAAATATCCTGATGACAGGTGGTTGATTTAAACAACTTTTCAGCCCATCTTTCAGAGTTTGGGCGTTCCTCTTCCTTGAATTTACAGTGGTAGCTCAGCTCACTCCCAAACCAGGGCTGTGCAGAACTTTAACAGAAGGGTATCACAAGAGTATAATTTGGTGATATCAAAATTCTTGGTGACTAATGCAAAAATCTCCTTCAAAATGGCAAATTGTCCTTGAGGTGAGTCTCTCAAGCTACTCACCAGCACCAAAATCTGCTGTATTTAAGGCTGAGATAGGAAAAGCATAAGCAGTGCTGCATATTTCCCTCACAAAAGAGGGAAACATTAAAAAAAAAAAAGGACATATGTATTTTTGCATCCTAATAATACCTCCATTATTTTATGAAAGAATTACATGCTGCAGCAAAATCAGAATTTCCTTGGTATGATGGCTGTATGCAAATACTGGTAATAGCAACCCATTTTTTCTGTCACAATTCTGTCTGCATTCAGGTCTTGCCTGATATTAATCCAGAGTAACTACAGTGCAGTATTGATTCATGTCAGAGTAAAGGAGGTTAAGATATAGTATTTAATTATTAATTGTGTTTCAGTGTTAGGGTGCTTGGGAGGGAGGGGGAGAAATGCTTTTAAAAAGTTATTTTTATGTAATAGCATTTTCAAATTATTACATTAACTATATTCACGAGCAATATCTGAGTCATAACATAAAGCTGTCAGAGTTAATCTGTCTCAAATCCCATACAATATGCTGTTTGTTCTTTATTTCTTCTCAAGGGCAAGGATAATTTAGGTGGTTCTTCCCCAGATCAGGAATAACATGTTTAACATAACATTATGTGTACAGCTCACAGCAGTAAGGCTTGGAATTAGCACTTAAAACTTGTTACAACAAGAAGCCATGGAGAATAATAGAGTTTTACTTTGGCTGGATTTTTACATCTTCTTTTTGATCTTTGCACAGGTGGTTGGACTAACATTGTCTCGGGGTCTGGATGAACTTGCCCTTATCTACCTGGCCACGATCCAAGCCATTGCTGTAAGACATTTTTAGTGCATAAAATAAGAAATTAATTGTCTCGTGTTCTGTGCAGAATGATCATTCCCTTCTGCTAACCAGATTTCTAATAATACATGAATTCACCTAATGGGCTTCTTAAAGGAGCAGAATATTGTTCACCCACATTGGTGACCACTCCCAGCTGAGGGATAATCAACAGACTGTGGGGGAAGACATTCCCCTAAAAAATCCTGTTCTTACGGCAATTCTGTAAGTGAAGCTTTTGCCTCTGGTGCAGATGTGAGGGAGGAGGCTGACAGCACAAGGAGCAGTGTTAACATCCCAGCTGTCCAGAGAGAGGCTGAATGAGGGGGAGAAAAGCTCTGGCAATTGTACAAAGGGCTCTGTGCTGCCCTGAAAAGCCTCAGCTTCGGGTTGTTTCCCATATCCAGGGATTTGCCCTCCCTGCCCGGTGGGTGAGGCAGAGCTCCGAGCCAGGCTGAGCACATGGGATGTGCTTCAGACCCACCAGGGCACATCCTCCCCCCTGATGTCCCTGCCCCGAGGGGAGCAGTCCCAGCCTGTGGCTGTGGATGGGCGAGCAGGCAGGGCAGGGAGGCTGGGAAATGTCCCTCGTGTTTGCCAGCACCCACATTCTATTTATATATTATATTTTATTCATATATTATTTGTATTTTTATTTATATGGGGAATTCTATTGGAATACTTTTCTTTCTGCCCTGATTTTCTTTTGAAACCATGAGAAGTTCATGAGAAGTTCTGTTTTGAGGTGAAACCCTGAAGTGGTTTGGAAAGCCTGGCTCAGGGTGTTTCCAGTGGGACACGCTGTCCCCAGCCTTCTGGTGACTGAAATCCACATTCCTTTAACATCCTTTCTGTCAATTTTTTTATTTTCATTTTTTTAAAGTTTGTTGAACTTGAGGTGTTTTTGCAAAACACGAACAGTCTGATGAATTGGGGAGTTTTCCTGACAAAACTCTGTTCAGTTGTAAAACTTCCAAACTCCTCTCCTGGTTAAACAACAACTTTTCTAGGCTGGGTCAGCCATCTGGGATGGAGAGGGTGGGCGGCTGCTGTAAATTTACTGGGAATTGTTCATCTTATGTGTTAACCCTCCCTCTTCAGCAAATAAGGAGAACTTTACCCCAGCCTGGGATTCATTGCTGTGAGTTTGGAGCCTTTTGCAGATGAATGTAGCTGAGTTATACCTGATGCTTCAGTATAATCCCACCATTGAAAGAAGAATGTGGAGGAGAGGTTAAACAATGCCAGGGACTGATCCTGCCCCTGAAAGGAACTTCCCAGTCTGGAACAGGTGCCCTGTGATTATCTCGTGCTAACGAAGTGGAAACCTTCTCTGCTGGAAATCCTGGGAAAGTCACCTATTATCTCATTATATGATACAGCTCAAACTTTATTGTAAAACACAAATACTGTCTTGAGCAGTAAATTCAGCAGCTGCATATCTTTCTGATATGCTGATTGGGCTGATTTAATAGAAAAAGGCCATATTGTCGTTTTCTTTTCACTGTAAGTTAAGGGAAATCATTTTTTCCCCAAAGCATTATTGAAACAGTAACTAAAAAGTAGACAGAGAACTTTAGTTTTGACTTGATATATTTACTAATTGCTAATGGGACACCTAGGAAATTAAATTTTCACTCCCAATTTTAGCTTCACTTTTATAGAAGGAAACAGTTGTAATAATCCTGTACCATTAGCTGTCTTCAATGGGTGCAAGATAAACTTTAAATCTATGTAAAAATCTTGTACAAAGTGTAGGCCTGCCCACAGAATGTTAATCTCTAGTTTTCTTTTCAGCAGGAGATGCTTTTTCCTTTTTATATAAAATTTGCATTTGAAGCCCCTCAATTTGCATTTTCTCCAACCCAGGATTAAATTAGCTCCCCCCCACCCACAGTGAAATAAGTCTGGCTGTAATTTAAATTGCTGTGTGAATACAATTTTCCAGGCAGGTAAACACAAAATAATTTTCACAGCGTGCTCTCTTTCAAGGTCTTTGACATGTGTATGTTGTGAGAGAAGTTGTTAATAAATTTGAATTTCAGAAGCAGTGAAAGAGAATCTCCTTTTAACTATTCACTGCAAAATGCAATGCAACAGTTGGCCAGAGGAGAACATGATCAGAGATGTAATTGTGGCCATCCAGCCCGTTCTGAGCAGGCAGACTCCTTTTGGAGCAGTTTATTTTTCCATAATTAAAATCGTGGCTGTGCAATTTGGAAATCAGCCCTCTGTGTCAATAGGGAAGCGATGGATTTAGTCAGCTGGGGCTGCTCAGGTTCCTCTGAACTGCTTGTCTAAAAATCAAAATACATTTGAAGGCCTGTCCAAAATAGTGCTGGGCATTCACTGTGGATGTCTCCAGCCTGGTGGAGCCCTGCAAGTTCAATTTTCAGTAGCTTTTATTTGAAGAGGGGTTTGTTGCAGCTGCAGCCCTCTTAATGAACTGCAGCATGGTCTAGAGAAAACTTCAATGACAGTTTATGAAAACTCTAACCAGATTGTGTTCTGTGGGGAATCTGCCTACCAAGAGTCGGCCTGGGCAACATTTTGCCTTGAAGTGTCCAAAAAATGTTCAGAAGGACATTTTGTCAAGTCTGAGCTTCAAGCTTAACTTCCAAGGTATTATAAAGAGCTGGGAATTAGTTTTAGTCTAATAGTTTGTCAAAGAAATGGAAAATATTTTTGCAAGAAGGAAATATGGGTTAGGTTGACTTCAGTGAGGAGGGAAGCAAAGCAAACAAAAAGAAAAAAGATTTTTTTTTTTTTAAATGGCAAAGCATTTGCTTCTGCCATTCTGATTTGAGTTTCTCAGAATGGAGACTGTAAATGAAAAGTTTAAAATATGCCTGCATTCGAGATGTTTCAATTAATCCAGCCATGAAGTGGAACATTTTATTTTGCATAGGGCAAAGGCCAAGATAAATAGTTAGGCCAATGCAAAATTCTTCAGGTTTTCCTTCTTGCTAAAAGACAGAAAACAGGTTTTTTTATTTGCTATTCTCTTTTTGTTCTGTTTTGCTATTTGGCTTCAGAATTGAAACCTCTTTACTGAGCTGGATTTTCAGATGCTGCTGTACAAAGTAAAGAGAAGGTTTTGGTGGGGACGTCTTTGCCGTGCAGGTGTATTTCTGTTCCTGTGGATGCTCTCCTGTGCTCATCTGGTTCTGGTTTTTTCTCCCCCCTTTTTGAAGTTAGGAACAAGACATATTTTGGAGGTGATGCAGGCTGCAGGGCATGACATCAGCACACTGTTCCTGTGTGGAGGGCTGAGCAAGAACCCTCTCTTTGTGCAGATGCACGCTGACATTACTGGTAAGTTTGGGCAAGTGCATGGAAAGGCATCTAAATACTTTTTTTTTTAGGTGTCTTTGTCTTTGGAAAAATAAAGACTTTCTTTATATAGAGCTATATTTTGCTGCATGGCCAAAAAAGTGTGCAATGAAACGTTCCTTCTGTTGGCTTTCCTATTTGACTTCTGACACTTCCTGCTCATGCTGGGCATTGTGTCCATTCCATAGAACAATTCTTGCCTGAATTGCTGCCATGCCTGTGTCACTGATGTGGTTTAGGGAATAACATTTGGATCCTTGCTCCTGCAAGGCGTTGCACTTGGTTTTGTAGAGTTCCTGGTATGTGGAAGGCCCTGGGTAAGTGTTTCACTACAAGAGCAGCTCTCAGGCCTCCATGGTATTTTTGGTCTCCCTTCAGACTGTGTATGTTGGACATCTCTGCACACCTGCAAGTCAGTTGAATATACTTCAAAAAATGTGGAAAAAATAACAAAATTTAGTGTAAAGGACTTCAGAGAAACATTGAGTGATGTGTGTTTTATTATTTCAAATTAAGATCAGTTAAGCTGTCACAAATGAAGTTTAAGGCCCAAATTTGGGGTGTTTGGTCTGGACATCTGACTTGCCCTAAGATCAAACCACACTTTATAACCCTGATGGACAAGCAAAAAAAAAAATTCCTGTTGACCTTAAAATTCACTAAATATATTGTAATCAGAGTGATGCTTTGTGAAAAATGATGTTAAGACCATGCCTTTCCTTCAAAAACTCACATATTTTAGGTGAATTTCAGCTACATGTAGAGTTGGGCTGCAGGGTCATGATGTGTAAAAGAAAAGATCTGTGAAAAGGTATTCTGATTAAAATGTAATCACAAGTTCTTTGACTGTAACTAATGGCCAAGTACAATTCAGTACAAAAAGGCCTTTTTGCAGTCTGGAGTTCTCCCCCATTTGTAAAATCAGTGACTGACAAGGGATGTCAGAGTTCATCTGACTGAAATGCTCTTGGTTATGTTGAACTCATTAGAGCCTATCAGATAAAATAACTAACATTCCAGGATCAATCCCCCATTCTTTCCTGAAAAGAAAAAAATCTGAATATATTATTGTTAGCACAAATGCCCATGACTCAGCCATGCAGACATCCAATAGATAATTCCACGGGCCACTTAAAAAGTATCTTGATCTTTTTGTTTGCCTGGTAAGAATTCCGCATTCATTCCGACGATGCGGGAAATGGGCAGTAAATTTTAGAGCACGCTGAAAATTGCTCACTGACGCCTGGCAAAGAGCCCCGGAGCTCTGAGCTTGAGCTTTAGATTTGCTGTTCCAAGCTGACCCAAGTCCTGAGCTGTGCTTCAGCTGAACTGGAGGAATGCTCAGGTGACAGGGCAAGCTTTGCATCGAGTAACTGAATGCCTGGTGCGAGGTGAATTTGCTTTGTGTCAGGAGTTGCTTTTTATATTAGTAATTTTATTTCTCGTTTTGCAAAGTGTGTGTTTTGCCTTTTCCCTCTATAGTTAGTTGTTCTTGGCTGGTTTTAGGACTTCACCCGAATTTCAGCTCCTTCTAATCTTACAGCTGGCTCTCAGGAGCAGCATTTTTTGGGGCATAATATTGTGGAGAGTGTTCTGAGCAGGAATCCCTGCTCCCACCCCTGTGTTTGCATCATCATTCACTGAATGACATTATCTCAGTACTGGAAAGGCAGACACATGCCAAATACTGCAGGAATATTAAATTTTTCAGTGTAGTGAGGATAAGCATCTGAAGTGCAGCTAGAAAAGTATTTAGATTTATGATCTTGGTTTAGATTTTTCAGGGGAATTAAGAAAGCAAGCTAATTTTTGTTTGGTTTTTTTTAGCCTTTTCCTGCTTTTCTTTGCACTAGTGAAGCAGGTCTCAGAAAATTCTGCATAAGGGAAAGTATGTTCTCAATAGTACCCATAGGTGATGAAACACTAATATTTAATTCTACTTTAGAATATATTGTTGACTTGTTTTTCCAGTGTTTTAATTTTGTTTTCGAGTATCTTGCACAATTTGGAAGACAAAATTTCTCTTTTTATTTCATACATAGCTTGAGAAAGCTTGCTGCTCATATTTTCATGACTTCCAGCAAAACCAGACTGGCTTTGTTGGCTGTGTGTTCAAAACCAAACACAAACAATCTTTTTTTGTTTGTTGCAAAAGAAACAAAAAGGAGACCGCCTTGTTTTCCCCTCCAGGTCAACTTTTAATAGGCACGTGGGTTTGGAGGGTATGGGTAACAGGTTTATACCAAGCCCTTTGAGTGAGATAAATAGCCAGAGTTAAAGATCTGGAGGGTTGTTTTTTGTGTGCTTTATGTTCTGCATTAATATTTTGCTAAAATGATTTTATTTAAATGCTGCACTTTCCTTGGAGCCTGGGACCACAGAGCAGAGATTTACATTAACCTGCAGCAGGATGTAGCTGTGAAAGGGGTTTTGAATAATGGTTTTCAAGGTGGTTTTGATTCCTTTTTTGTTTGTCTTTTTGGGTTTTAATTATTTGTGGATTTGCTGGTGCTGCTTTGTTCCCTAACAGAGGCCTGGCTCTTTCCTTGCAGGCAAACCTGTTGTGCTGTCCAAAGAAGTGGAGTCTGTTTTGGTGGGTGCTGCTATTCTTGGAGCTTGTGCTTCTGGGGATTTTGCATCTATCCAGGTATGCAGCACCTGATTTGATGTCATTTTTTATTCAGTTTTAATATGTTTTACACCTTGACTTCTGACACCATACACACATACCTTAATCCAAGTGGAAAAGTTTGTCCCTTCTGCACAGCCAGACAAGATCTGGCTTTGCTTTCTCTCCACCCACTCTTTAACTCCAGATATTATTTAGGTGAGTTGAGGATTCATTTGTCTTTGGACTGTGGGGACATGCATAGAAGCTGCTGTGTATGAAGTTAGCCCATATAATTTTACAGACAAAACAGGGAATTTGGCAAGGCTCTGATCCTGCAGGAAGGTCACACTTCCATCTCAGTTACATTTGTCCTACTTTCCTTCCTTCATTCCTTCGAGGAATGTTAAACATAAGAAGCAACATGGCATTATTTATGCAGTAACAAATAACACATCTTAGCTCTTGTCCTGCCCCCAGTGAGTGCAGAGTTAATAATGAGGGTGGAACTTCATATTCATTCATGTTATTTCAGTGCATTAACAGCTGAAAAAGTAGCAGCAGCGAGGCTTTTATTTTTAGTGGATCAGTCAAAGCATGGCTTAACTGCATTTATACCAACAACAGTGGCATCAGAAACCCAAAGAAGGGTCTGACTGTCCCAAATCATGCCTGTTTTCCCACCTGGCAATCCCATACGCCATGTCCTCTCCTCGTGCTGCACAAGGACACTGACCAGCCCAATGCAGTTGGACAAAATGGTTTATCAGAATGGTCCCTAATACACTTGCTGCATTTTTCTTTGTAACATCAGGCACAGATATTTGTAGATAACATTTTGCACAAAAGCTTATCTGGAGATACTTTGCGAATAGGGAGGTCAGCTCCTTGACCTGGTTAAATTGGTGCAGTTCCACTGGAATCAATAAACAGCTCAACATAAGCTGAGGAGCTGGGCTGTGCTTGGCACTTCTCCAAATGGGAATATGCTACAGTGCTATGTAGGTTAGCAGGAAGAGCAGTTTCCTTTCATAAGAATGTTGCCATTAAAATGAATCCCCTTGCAGCAAATATGCAATGCAACATAATAATAATAACAGTGTGTAATAATTCTAGTGCTTGTAAGGAGACCTTCTTTGGATAAATGTAATTTCAGTAGCAACTTCTGGTGACAGGACTTCATATTTAATTCTTAGTCTTCTGTTAATCTTCTGCCTTCAAACACATATTTCATTCCGAGTCCAGGATGTTTTCCACTACTGTACAAGAACTGAACATCTCAAAACTGATTTTGCTAAGTGTTTTTATCAACATTAGAAATACCTAATGCTGTGAAGTTTTCTGCGTTTTGTTTTTTACATTTTTTATGTATCCACTTACCTTTAGTTTTTAACCCCGTCCTTATATATAAAAATATTTCAGAATGATATCCAGTAATGTCAGAACAGGTATGAATACTTTTAAAATAATTTAGCTACATGGGATCACAAAGGAGAAACTGAATATATTTATTTTAGGGTCAGGGAAATTTAGGAACCTTTTAGCAAAGGCCTTCCTGCCATGTTGGTTTTTTTTTCTCCTGTCCCCTTAATCAGAGGATTTTGGAAAGGCAGAGGAAGGAGATGGTTTTTCTTAGGCACCATGATGTACACAAGCAGTGTGTTAGGGTGCTGTGACCTTGCCTTCCTTTTCTTCACAAAGGAAAAGCTGAATACATTTATTTTAGGGTCAGGGAAATGTAAATGTGTATCTACCACTGCAGTTCAATAACCTCTCTGACATTTATTTTTGTAACACATCTTCCAAAACAACCCTTTCTTAGAGGTGCTGCTGCAAACATTCAACATCTTTGTAGACTTTGCAAATACAGGTTATTACCTCTCCTCTAATAGATGGTTTGTGCTTAATTACTGTGCTTTCCAAAGCTCTTTGTTTGCTCAGTGTAATAGTAAAGGAGAGAACTGTGGGTTTTTTACAATAACCTCTCTCCTTATGTCTGTGGTTTTTTGAAGGGGATTTTTTACTGTATTTTTCCCGGTCACTGGTCACATTTCTCAGAACAATTTTTGGACATTTCCACTCAATGTCAGAATCAAAACGTTTAAAAGCTCCCTGGTTTTTATGGGTTGGCTGTTCTCCACTTTCTAAAACTGAAGCAGTTTTAGGACAGCTTGGAGGTAGCGCCCAAACCTGGATCCCTCCAAATCCCTTCTGCTAATCTTAGTCCAGCTTTACCATGCTCTGCTGACAAGAGCTCAGGGATGCTGAATTTGATGGAATGTGCATCCTGTAGGTATTTGGGGCATGGGGCAGCCAGGTCACAGCAGCTGCCTCACTCAGAATCTGGACAAAGACAAAGGCCAGATCCTCAAAAATCTCCCAGCACATCCTTTTGAGCAGAGGAAAGGCAAGGTGGGTTACCTAGGGAAGAGCCAACTCTGTGGTAACCTTGTGGAGCAGTCAGAGTTAGGCTTTATTTAACTGAACAAATAAATGTGTTGGAATTGGGTGGTATTTCCTGGGGCAGGTCTGTGGCTGTGCTGGTTGCTGTACTCTCATCCTCCAGCACAGTCCTGCTGCTTGGTCCTGTGCTGCACCATCACTGGGGTTTGCAGATAGAGAAGCAGCTGCTTCAGAGGATGGTTTTTCCAAGGACAGGCAGTCACTCCCACACGTGGCTGTGGATGCACCCACCCCACGTGGGACAGCAGGAGCCTCACCCTGGGCAGTGGGTCATGGTGGCTGGAACACTAAAGAGTTTTTCCTTTATCCTTTGGTATCCCTAAATAAGTTTATTCTCACAAAGAAACAAGCAGCAACATGCCTCTTGTCTCTTCTCCCTTTCCCTACTGCAGCTCTTTGAACAATTCAGCATTTTGTTCTAATTCTTAATTTTCACGTATTTTTCTTCATATTTCAAGTGATTTGTGCAAAGTTTTTCATGCTTTCTACTGACCACATCTGTATTAGCACCAAAATTCTCAATATGCTGGGCTTTTACAGAGAAGCCTTGGAAATGAAGGTTAATGCAAAAGCTGTGACCAAACAAGTTAATTTGCAAGCTCCTAGTGTGGATTGAAAAGTTCAAGCCCCTTGAAGCTGCAATTTCATCTTTAGGTAATTCTATCAAGGGAAGATTTATAACCTCCATCTCTCAGGCCTGGTCACCATATGTTGTTGCTTCAAAGAATCTGGACTTCCCTATTTTCCTTTTCATTTACTCTCCCTGCATTTTTCTCCTCTGTGGTAAAACAATTGGTCTATCCAAAAAGAAAAAAAAACACCGCAGCGTGGTGAGTTCTTCCCCATTTCATCTCTTGGTTATTTAGTCTCTAGAAACTCCAGAAAGGGGAGAAAATCCTCTGAATTTCTTCTTCGTTTATATTTTAAGTCATCCCTACAAATGCTGCACACTTTTTCTCTGAGTGGTTTTGTGGGAGCTCTAACACAGCCTGGCTGGGCCCCAGCAGGCAGTGCTGTGTAAAATAGTGTGGCATAAAGACTTTTGAAATAGACACTGTATTTTTGGAGTTTGGATTTTTGAAATACAGGCTGTATTAAATGAAATAACCTTCACATTGCTGGCTTAGATGGGTCAAATTATTGGTTCTAGCCATTCCTTTCATGCTGAGCAGCAGGATCCTGCTTTTCTATGGGATTGTTTCTATAGTGAAAATATAGTTTCCGGTTTAGCCAGCCAGCAATTCCTTCTCAGTAAAAATGTTCAATAAATAAATGTCAAAGTTTCCAGTATATCCTCATTACTCTGCCTCACTCATACGTAATTGAAAATGGGAAGAAGGTGCTGTTTGATTTGGCAGTCATCCAGCTAATTTTTTTTTTTTTTTTGGACAGCCCACTCTTTGGGACAAAGCTGTACACCAGGGAACAGGATTATTGCCTTATAAAACCCTGCAGCCCACTGACTATTCCTTAATTGCGTATTAAAAGCAATTAATAAAATTACCTGTATGGAACCCGATTACCAGATTTATTTTGGATATGCTGCGTTCACGTGGGGCATTGTTACTGGGAGAGAAGAAACTCTGATTTTCTAGAATGCATTTTGTTGGTAACTCTCTGTAATCAGCTTTCTGTGAACATTTTTGGTGTGAAACACTGAGCTAGAATTTAGAATCTACATGACCACAAGATTTTTCAGGTATGCAATTGACTTTTAAGGGAGGTTTAGTCTTTCCTTTGTTGGTTTTGGTTGTTAAGCAAGTTGATGGTATATCCTGCAAAAAGATAGGGAAAAGCTTTTTCATTGTTTCTATAAAACTGGTCAGAGGTGTGTAAAAATGAACTGGATTCTACAGGAAGAGATGTTAGGCAATTATCTCATGTGGATTAGCTGAATTATTTAGCAGCAGCAGCAGCAGCTGAGCAGGTGAAGGTTCCCCTGGGTCCAGTCTGCAGCCCTGGAAGCAGCCCCAGGAGCTCTGGGGATCATGGTCCCCTGGCTCAGAGTCTGTGGACTGTATTGCAGGTGGGAGTTGAAGTTAAGGGAAATAATTCGCTCACAACTCTGTACTAACAGAGCCTGAAAGAGCTTTGTTTGTGCACTGCTGGGTTTTGCTTCATTTAATGGACATCTCCTCTAAGTTGTCTCAAGATGATGTTGGGTGGCAGCATACAGAGGGAAAAATCAAATAACAAACCCCACAGATAGCACAAGTTTTATAAAGATCAGCCAGGAAGAGCATAGGATACTTGGAGTGTTTGCCTTGTAACAATTAAAGTGTTACAGACAGTCATGAACGTAAAGAAGTTCCTGAGTACATTTAATCCACAACCTTGGTAATGGACCAACTGGCAATGGGGAAGAGACAGCATTTTCATAAGAACACCCATCCATGTTTCTGGGACATATTCAGCTTTTGTGCTGACAGAACTGGAGGAGGTTAGGCCATTTCCATTTCTGGATCAGGCTGTTTCTGGTGTAATTTTGTTCCACTTATTTCAGTGGACGTGCTGCAGTTGATGATCTGATCCTGTGTTCTTCTTCCAAAGCATCACCTGTCAGGCCATGCATTGAAATTCATGCAAGTGTCCTGTGATTTCCATATTTTCAAAAGCAAGGACTGAGTGGAAGATCAGGGAAGGGATAAGTTCTTCCTTAGAAATGGTAATAACTTGGGGAATCAAAAGAGGAAATAAAATGACTTCTCCCTGTTGAGTTCAGGAATGCCTCCTTCCCTCATCTCATTAAAAATGTAAAGCACTCTCGTTTTTGAGCAGGGTGAATTAGTAATTAAGTGCTATAATCAACTTGTGTAAACAAAATATTGAAGGAGAACAGCAAATTAATCATTTCGTTGGCTTGCCTTACCTAATTAATGCACCTTTTAGCAAAGGCCTTCCTGCCATGTTTGCTTTTTTCTCCCATTCCCTTAATCAGAGGATTTTGGAAAGGCAGAGGAAGGAGATGGTTTTTCTTAGGCACCATGATGTACACAAGCAGTGTATTAGGGTGCTGTGACCTTGCCTTCCTTTTCTTCAAGAACTCCAAATCTGGGCATATAGAGTCTGAGCCCGAGGTTTAGTGGAGACCATCCTTGGGCAAAAAGTAAAAAGCTCTCCTAGGTAGGCATTGGTTGGTGTGGCCTCTTCTTCTAAGAGACTTTGAGAACCAAACTCTTTCATGTAAGATGTTCAATGGCTGTGGAGAATATTTACACCTAACCAAGCCTGGGCTCAGGGCAGTGACTTGGCAGTAGAACTCCATCCCTTTAACTCTTTCCTTGGTGTTTTGACACTGAAATATGGCTTTCCCTAGTTGAGAGTGGGTTTTTTTCCTTGTGTAATAAAGTTAGATTAAATATGGCATGCATGAAACCACCAAGATACTGGCAATGCTTCTGGCTTTTGTATAGAGTCAGCTGCCTCCTTACCAGAAATCTTGAGAGAAATATAGATGAGAGAGAGTGAAATAAAAAGGCAGTGATTTGATGGCCACTGTCCAGTTCCTTGTGGCCTGGTGTTTATGGTACAAAGAGTGCCTTTTTAGTTAGCATATTTTGGCCTTAGTGTCAGAAGCTTTTGCAGTGAGGGTAAAAAGCAGATGAATCACTACTACTCTTTTGCCCTAAGGATGATCCTTCTGTATTAAAGCTGAGGAATATAAATGCTGGTTTGTCTCTGCCAAGCACAAAATGAGCTTTCAATCAGTTTGAGAGTGTGACTTTTTTTCACTTTCCAAGCCACAATAAATATATAGAAACCTTTCTACTTTCTTTCAGCTGACTCCAGTGGACAGCATTTCCATGTGGCTGGAGTTCCTCTCTTGGTGGGAGTTAAATCACACACACAAACATCACCATGCAGAGATCACACAGCTGAGATGTGGCTGCAGTGACTCGCAGGATGCTTTCACAAAAGTGCTTAGAAAAGTACCCTCTGCCTTGTTGCTGTTTACTGACATGTGATACTGGTTGACATCTGTTGCCCTTCTCATTTGAGGTCTGTTTGCTTTACTAACTTTAACATTTCCACATTGCTGTGCTGCTGAAGTGCAGATACACAAATCTCCTTGCAGTCCCCAAGGTCCTTTTATGAGAAACAGAGCTGCCATCATTTGATATCATCCTGCTGGCTGCCTTTTATACTGGAGTGGAGAGAAATAATTCTGCTGCTGTGAAATGTTCTTGGGGGAGTGCAATGACTAGTGCTATATGTTGTCATACATTTGATGTATTATCAGATCAGTACATGCTGTGCAGTAGTGTTTAGTTCATTGTCACAGCAGATGATTTGTGGTTGGTTTATATCACTTGAAATTATTACAGGTAAAAACTTGTCTAAGTAAATGTCAAAGTTTGTCATAGCAGGTCATATAGCTGCTGCAGTGACAGATGATCTTAGTCCACAATCCTAATGCAGCATTCCCAGTTAAAGTAAACCAGTGCTGCTCCAGAATTTCAGAGGGGTGACACCAGTTTACTCCAGTGTCCCAGTCCAGTCAAGCACTGGGGTGCATCATCTGACTTTCAGGCAGGATGAGCTGGAAGACAGGCAGCACTGCCCATGTGCTGAAGTGCTTTACTGGATCAGAGCCCAAACAGGAATGTGACACAATTCACTAGGAGATGACACAGCTTGAGATGATAAAGGTGATTAGAGCTCTTGCAGTTGGTTTGTGTTACTGCTCCTTCAGGAACAAGTTGTGGATGCCACAGGTAATGGGATACAAAGGCTGTGTCTTTTGTTAAGTGCTGTCCTTTTTGTGGAAGCTCAGCGTGCTGCACTGGAAATGTCACGCAGTACACAAATGTTCAGATTTGGAATTTCTCAGTAACTCTTTAATGACAGGGAAAGGCAGCTGCAGTGATATATCAGCTCTAACAGAACTGCCCATTTACAGGAGCTGAGTGTTTGGCACAGCTCTTCTAACACTGGAGGAAGAACCTCAGCAGTCCAGTACTTAGGGATGTGGCCTTGTTGTTGCTCTGAAAGCAGAAATAAACGTGAAATACCACTAATGAAATAAAACATGGCCTTTCATTTGGGCATTGGTGGAAGGAGATGGGGCGCCATGTGTCAGGATACCAATGTGTGGCTGAGACTGGTGATAAAGATTTTATTACCTATTTTCCACATTTATGAGGATGGACCGAAAAGGTAACGAAGACCTCTTGGAGGGAAGCATGACAAAAGAAATCCACTAAATCTGTTTTTATGCTGAAAGTGTAGCTGGCTTTGCACAGTGGCACAGCTCCACTGACTTCTCCTGAGTTCTGGATCTTTCACACCCTGAATTACTGTGTTAGAAACAACCACATGAACGTGAATATAACCTCCTCTGTCTGTAGGATTAACACTTACATTGTCATGTCTTTCAGCTTTTTAAAAACTCACATCAGCTGATGCTGGCAAAGAATAAGATGTAGTATTTTGTTAATCTGCACAAGTTGAGACTCTTATTAAACCAATGGTGTTTTTTCATCTGTCAGTAAGCCCAGGACCTGGCAAGCAGGAGAAAATGTGCTGCCTGGAATAGTTCAGCTTCTGCTGCTGCATATTTTTGTAACAAACCATGAAATGACCACAGTGGAGTTTGTCTAAGGAGATGTACAATTAGTTGATTTTTTTTTTCAAGAAGAATAAGATTAAGATCAGCTTGTAGAAGTTTAATAATATCACAACCTTACAGTTTTTCCAGCTTGCTGACCCTGTCTTTTCTTGAGGAAAACCATAAATATGAGGAAACCATAAATGTGTCTTTTTAGTAGATAGATACTTTCTTAAAAGTGTACTGTGATCCTTCTCCTTTCTATTTTAAGGACCAATTTTATCCATGTAGTCAGAGACACAGCTGAAGTCATTTGGACCTTGGACTCCCCTTCTGTCCAGGCCATTTATACAGGGAAAAGTGTGATAGCAATATTTTATAGGAAGGATGAGGACAAAGGAGGGTACCATGGATCTTTTGTCACTGTCAGTAGCCAAGAAGGTCCTTTTCAGAGCGTGTCTTGCTTAAATGATGTTTGGGATGTCAAACAAGTTAAAGTCTCTTTGCCCTCACCTCTTCAGTAGCTGAGCAGAACAACCTTCAAGTTATGCACTGGAGAATTGGAAACTCAATCTGGCTACATTGTGAGATTAATTTTCCATCTGGGATTTGCACTCTTGCTATGTCAGCACAGGGATCAGACTGTTGCGTGGCGGAGCACGAGCATGTGGAGTCACAGCACTGCCTGAAATGCTTGAATGTTTTTCACACTGAAGTTTGTGAAGGACATTATGATCACTTAGTTGTGGGATTTGGTGCCACTGCTTCAGACCACTGGGACATACTTTTGCTACCCTCTATTTGAAAAAGTTTTATGTTTTACATATGCTGTGTTATCCTGCTCCTGAGGATGTCTAGAGGGGTTTATTTCTTAACATTTTCTCTCTCTGTATAGTTTAACAAGATTGTTTACTATCTCAGAGTGTCCAATACATTTTATTGTGGTTAACAGTAAAGCCATTTTTCTTTATTCCCTTTCATATAACCATGGATCTGAAATGATGAAGGAAAGATCCCATAACATTTATTATAAGGCAGCTGCTTTTTTAACACGTTGTTTTTCTTCAGAATTGGAGTCCAATTCTCATTCTCTTTTCTTTGTTCAATCATATGTTCTTGTTTCCTTGGTTTCTTAGATACAGACATATAACAACCATTCCCAACCCTTTCCTTCTTGTTTTGAAACAACTTTTCACATGTCCTGTGCTTAAAATTTCTGAGGCACAGTTTGAAGTTGGGCAGTGGGATATAGAGAATCCATATGAAATTCCTTTGTGGCTCTGTTTTGTTTTTATTGAGACACGTGTCCACGTAATGAGTAGCAAGACCATAATTGTCACTCTTGAGGGAAATAAAGGCAGAAAGGCTGACCACCAAGTGGGCATGGAAAAGCCTGACTTGCAGATTTTTGCACCAAGATATTCCTCCAGGTTAGGCTTGAAAAACACTGGAAGAGCACAAAGAGGGAGAACTGCTGCACCCATTTCTTGCTGTGCCTTATAAGTGCACAGCAAAAGAGAGTTAGGTTGTTGTCTTAGGAATGATTTATGGGACATGTTCTCAATGTGTAGCATTCCTGGGAGCTGCATTCCTCTGAGCATCACTAACCCTCAGTACAGAAATACCTCCTGACCCATGCAGGGCCTGTTTGTGTGAGCACCTGCTGTCAGCTGCTGTTTGCCACACAGCTTCCAGAGAGTCCTTTGCCAGGTAGAGGCTTTAGGCAGGAGTGTGGGAGCTCTGGGGGGAGCACAGATTTTGGGCAAGGAACAGAGAAAAGTGATGTGGCAATGGACTCCTCACTAATGAGGGATGGTTAGATCTGACCATGTTGCTTCTTTGGGAGCTTGGGAAGCACAGGAGGCACCTTAAGGGAGAGCACTCTGGAAAATAAACCAACTTCTAATCAATTGTTTTTCCTTTGAAGAGTCTCTGCATGACAGGCATAAATGGGAGGGCTGTACCATCCTCCATCCCAACCTCTCCTTCCAAAACCATGGGGTGGATGATGATAACACATCACCTTTGAAAGGTGCCTTCATTGCTCAGCCCTGTAGCACAAACACCTGGGATGTATTCAGCAAAATACTGCTGAGCCTGGTAGCCTTCAGACTCCTTTTGCTTTCAAACTGTCTGGTAAGACTTTAATTTTCCCCTGATTTTCTAAGATTGATGGTTTTCTATATGTTGTTGTGAAATCACCCATTTCGGTTAATTTTAAGTAGTTTAGATGTTGAATGCTGTATCTTTAGACCAGACTGGGGGAAGCAGCTCATGTGTCTTCCAGCAGATAAATGGGATGTGTGTTAGGCTCTAGGCTGGGAGCTGGCACTTAGCTTAGGTGTGGGAGGTGAGTAATGGCCCAAAAGATGCTAAGCTGTGTGAAGCCCTTCTGATAAATGGGGCCTTTTTGTGATGAGCTCTCCTCACGTTCCTGGACTGGTTGGCATAAAAGCTTTGAGCATACAAGCACATTAGTCATTATTTACTGGTTGTGGTTGCAAGGTTGTTTAATTCTGCAATAGTCCCATCTAAGGGATGATGTCTGCATTGCATGAAAGGGAGACTAAACAAGATTCACTTTTTTTATTTGCTTCGTATAACTTTGCCCCTGTAGATATTCAGCACATTTTCATAAGACACAAAATGCCAAACATGTGGCTTTTTGGACATGGAGGTTCCACTCATCCCAGAGGATAACCAGGCATGGGATCTTTCCAACTCTTTCCACATCTCATTCCCTTACCCATGTCCTCACATAATGAAAAGCAAAGAGTCTGGGATAGTTTGTGGCTCAGTCAGTGCTGATCCCTCACCTCAGGTCCCCTCTCAAGGCTTGCAGGACTTTGGTAAAGCCTCATGGCATGTCCCCCGTTTTATGGGCACAGCATATGAACAGAGCACTGACTGGGCTGTGCCAGTGTTCTTGGACTGGAAGAGGGGAGATTTATGATGGCACTGATCACAGTGCTAAAATAAACTGTCCTTCCTCAGCCAGGGGAATAGGAGTTTGTAAATGCCAGCATTTTATACACAAACTGAAGGACAGGGCTGAGGGAGCCAGCTGCCCAGGTTAGCTGTTCAGGCTCTGAACATGGCAAGGCTTTAAAAGCAGAGAGCCAGAAGAAGTCATTTATATTAAACCAAACTCTGTCATGAGTCATTTGACTTCTTTTTCTCTTACACACATAGTTTATGTCCCAGGCCTTCTAAGGCTCTGGTAACATCTGATACTCTTTAGGCTGAGCCGGCTCTAATAGGAGTGGGATCCTGCTTCCACTTACACTGTACCACTTAGAACTCTATTTAATTTGAGTCTTATGTTTACAGGCTGTAACTGTTACTTATTTGTTATTTTTATGGTAATAAAAAGATTGTTTGTCAGTGGTTCTGTCCTTGCTGTGCCGTTGAATAGGTCTGTGCCCTTCAGCAGCAGCAGAGGAAAAGAGGGGCTTTTGCTTTTCACCTCATTCATTTTTCTCATGCAGCTCCAGTCAGGTCAGCAGGCAAGGGGGAGTGCAGGTCCTTCCCATCCCTCCCAACCACTGTCCTGGTCTATTGATGCCAACAGAGCATCACTCCACATTTTTCACACCATTTGCAATGACGTGAATGTGATTTTTCTTCCCTTCTCTTTCAAAAGAGCCAACACCAAAGTGTACCCTGTCTGCAAAATACAGATTTGTCTCTTTTACCATTTTTCTTATTTTTTCATTCTCTCCTTTGTCCCATCCCTTCTGATCCTGGCTTTTTGTTTAAACATTTTTACCGGGTGCAAAAAATAGTTAATTGCAGGTCGGAGATGTGAAAGGTGTATGAATTCTTCAAGTCTTGTTCCCTGCTTATGCCAAGGCCTGTAGAGACCTGAAAGGGGAGAATGAAACAAGACAAAGGGCAGGAAATCTTTGTCCCACTCCAAAGTTTACAAGGAAAGGCATCAACCCCTCCCTGTCCAGCTTCCCTGGGCAAGGATAACCCTCAGGCCCCCCTGCTGAAAGAGGCTGCACCTTAATTAAGAGCATGACTCTTGTTCCCTCTAGTGGCTAATTACACAGCATCTCTCACCCCAGTGTCATTCCACTGCCTTCCTGCTTCCCTGCCCAATTTCCCTCCCATGCACCCTTTTAAAATATGTTTCGTAACTGTCTAAGTTTCTCCAAATGATGATANCCACTCATCCCAGAGGATAACCAGGCATGGAAAGAGAATAAAGATAGGAATGGGGCTTTTCTCTTTCAGTACTAAATCCCCAATAGCCACCATCTCCCTCTCCCTGCTCCACTCTGATGTTGTTTATTCTTTCCTCTTGTATTTTTGCCTTTTGTTTGTGCCTCTCTTTTGTTTAGCAACTTTCACTTTTTCTCTTCCCTCTCCTCTCCTCTCCTCTCCTCTCCACTCC
>VXBB01015693.1:749-40229 GCA_013399915.1 Illadopsis cleaveri
GAATGCCGCACCCACAGCCCAGGAGGGAACGGGGCCCTGCAGTGGCTGGCACTGGGAGCAGGGCCTGGGCTGGGGCTCACCCGCAAATGTCCTGAAGACACACTCCTGGAGGAAGGTGCCACAACCGAAGTCAATGAGCTTCAGCTTGCCAGTCTCCCGGTTCACGAGGAGGTTGTCTGGCTTGATGTCCCGGTGCAGGACGCCGCAGGCGGTGCAGTGCCGCACGGCCTCCAGCACCTGGCAGAAAAGCCAGCGCGCCGCCTCCTCGGACAGGAACTCTTGCTCCAGCAGGATGTCCAAGAGATCCTGGGACTGCTCCGGATGCTCCATGACCAGCAGGAAGCTGTCAGGCTGCTCAAACCAGTCGAGGAGCTGGATGATGTTGTGGCAGCCAGAGCCCACCTTCTCCATTAGCACAATCTCCAGGGGAACAGTGAGCAGTGATTTGGCATAGAAGCTGGCAAACCATGGAAGTATCTCACAACTGCCACAGAATAATGAAAATGTTCTTTAAAACCCTGTGACAATTGCAAAGTGAGACAGAAAATGAAGCTGCCTACACCTGCAGACCCCATGTGTGAGCACATCAACCTCTGCTCTGGACTGCACAGCCAGTCTGAGTGGGAATGAGCCCTGCACATTAATGGCAAAGGCAGAACACTGTGATTCCCATTTCCCCTGTGCCAAAATAAGTCATTACTCAAGTCCTGTTTTGGAGCAGACAGGAGAACTGTCAGGATCCCAAGTAGCTCCTTGCAAAGGATCAGCCTTGGTGATCACTCTGTCCCTGCCTCACCTGGGGCAGGTGGCTGGAGGCTCCCACAGGATGAGGCCACTCAAAAACAAGCAAAGGCAATTTAGGCTGGAGAAAGCTCATTTGAAAATCCAATGACCAGCCCAGAGCACAATTCCAGGCTTTTAGAGAATGCACTCTAATAAACATGCATAACAAACATGCTTTTTCAGGAATCAAAATAAAGATGCACACGAAGCTTCAAGCTCTGCAGAATCCATAAGTACTTGAACTTGCTCACCTGACTGCCAAACAGCAAAACCCTTTCTTTACAGACAGGATGCATACAGATTCTGTCTTGCCACAATTCCTGAAAAGCTACTGCTAATTTCAGTGACTCAAACTTTGCCTCACTGCAAGCATTTCTTGGCTTTATGAAAGCTGAAGATTTATATGCTTTAGACACCTGGAGATTTTCACAGGTCACCAGGGAACTTGGATGTGGAGCTCTTGCCAGAAGTTTGAACATTTGAGGAGTGAGCACAGGCAAGTAAATATTTGACATGTTTAGCCTCCCCCAAAGGTAGCAAAGCTAAGCACCCAAGTGACTGAGCACTTGCAGAAATAGTGTTTTGGGAGCTCACTTGTGTCAGCATGGAGCAGCTATTTAGAGATGTGGGAATATCATCCAACACCTTTGTCTCAGCCTTCAGTGCTTACAAAGGCAGCTAAGCACACCAGGCCTGCAGGGAAGCGCCTGATTAGCCTCAGGGCTTTTAATCACTGTTGTGATTTTATATGAAGTCCAAGTGCAAAGGTGGGGCAGGAGGGGCATTTAGCAGGGCTGCTTTGAGGCCAGAGAAAATATGAGATTATGTTGAGATGGAAGATTGGTATTATCAAATCAATACTGTACAATAAATACAGCAAATGAGTTAATCCAATTAGCTGAGTGGAGCAAGATCAATGTGCTGGTGGAACAGAAAGATTGCAAGAGGCTAAAATTAAATGTACCCAAAAGAGAGGAGCAATGAAAACAATCCTCTAAACCAAGAGGCTTTGGTGACTATGTATGTTTGAAAACAACCTGAGCACAGATGTCATCTTAGAATTTTTGGAGCGTTTATCCCAGAGAATGAACAGGGACACGTTTCTCCACAAGTGAAAACACGACAGTGCCAAAATTCTTCTTGTTAAACTGTTGGCTAAATACCTTTGCATTGTAATACACTGACAAGGAATAAAACCATCCTTGTAATCCTGTAGCTACTTGCAAAAGTTTACTAACTCCTAGCACAGCCCCCCTTGTCCTCAGTGAATATTCCAACAGTCGGATTGAGCAGGGAGCTGTGGAAACAACGGGGAGGAGGAGGCAGCCACGCTAGGAGAACTCGCAGCCGAGGAGGAACAGGAATTTCAGACAGTTCCCAACACTGAGAGGGAAGAACTGAGCTCACATCCCATCAGCCCATGGCCATGTTTGCACAGCACCACGACTCGGTGGCTGCTGCACACACAAGGAACAGCAAAGCAGCCTGCTAGGCAGTAATTCCAGGTAAGCACAGAGGAAAAGGAAAACTCTCTCTGAATGGTTACGGGGAAGCTCATGAAGAGTGATTTATGCATGCACGTATTAAAATTCTCTCCGCACTGAGCATTTCAGCTTTTAAGTTTCACGTGCAGCTTGAAAGCAAGGCAGAAGCCAAAACGTTGGGAAGAACACCATCTCTTCAGAGGATTAGGAATTAAGTTAACTGCACATTAGAGATAAAATAGTGAAGCGCTTGTCTTTATTCTTAATAATAAACCATAAGGCATTAAGCTACACAGCACGATTAATTCCTTTCAACTCCTCACTACTACTGCTGAGACAGCAATGTGGTACTTGCACAGAAACACTAAAAAAACACCGAGCGATTAGGTTAAAATTACGTGAATTTAGGGCATGCAAAAATGCTACAGTACAACCCAGAAGGGATAGGTCTTTGTTCCTGTAAAGAGCAGCCTAAGCACCTGCAGTGTTAGAATGAATTCCTCAAACCATCAAACCCTAAAGTGACTTCAACCAGTCATGGTTTGAAGTGACCAACTCTGGGGCTGGACATGTCACTCTGCATTCCTCATCTCCTTCCTAACTCCTGAGTCATCTGGGGACTTAAATTATCAGCACTGCAGTGGTGCCAGCCAGGCTGGTGACAAGGATGGACTTGGGGAACCACAGGTGAGGGCTTGTCCCCTCCTCCTCCACCAGCTCCATACAGTCTGGAACTTCATGTTTCTGTGATTAGGTTCCCCATTGATAAACTGCTCTTAGAAACATGACAAAATCCCAAAACGAACGAAACAACCAAAGGATACTTTAGTTTGTGAGATATAGAAATACTAAACAGGCCACTTTAACCAATAAACAATCAGCTCAACACATACAAAGTATCAGCAAAGTCCATGATTTACCAGACTCCGAGGAATAAAAACACTCTCCACAAGATGGACAAAGCTCTGTCCCCAGTGTGTACCAGCAAGTCTTCAACTACTCTCTTGATTTAGTGAAATACTAAATTTATTCAACTGTCTCCTGGTCTGGTTTAGGATAGCTGGAGGAAGAGAAGGAACAGAACAAACCTTCCAGCCCCCCTCCCAGCCAGTTCAGGCTTGGAGTTCAGCAGCCTAAGACCAAACACCTGCACATCTCCTCCCCTACCATCACTTTCCACCTAAAGGTGAGGAGAAGCTCATCTGAAAGTTACTGGGTTGAGCATCTATCAAATCCCCCCTAAAGTGCTTCTTTACTGCCTGAAAAAACTGCAAGCCTTAAACCACTGAAAAACCTCTGGCACCACAGCCCATCCCGTTACAACACAGCTGTACCCTTTGCACAGTCTTGGCTGTTTCATACCTGGGCCACCTTTTCCTGCGTTACAGAACCTGGCACAGCTGGCTCAGACCCAAAACGAAGCAAATCTGAACAATCAAATAGTTCCACAGGGACAGCTGAGGTCACCATGGCACAACATACAGCTGTTGCTTTGGGGTGAAGCACCCTCCTGCTAAGGTAAGCAGCAGTTTCCCTTCACCTCCCATTTCTGCAGCTCTGTGAGCTCCCAAGCACAGCATCAAACCCTTTGAGCCAGATATGATGTGCTACCTGTGGTGGAGGACAGGCACACAGGGCTCCCTGAGGAGCTGGAGCTCTGGGGGGGCCTTGAGGCTTTGCCCAGACCAGAGCTGGGTGGCACACGCACACATTCCGTGTGCCAGGCTGGGCCCTGAGGTGTTTGCCACCAAAGCACACAAGGCAGAGTAAGAGCTGATGAAAATTTTCCAGGAAAACATTGGAAAAAGGCAATGAATCAAAATGAAAATGCTTCCTGGAATATTCTCTTTCCCAACAACAGGGGTCAGTTCCCCATAGACTCTCAGGCTGCAGGGATTTCACAACATCACAGGCAGAGCAGACACATAAATCACCTGAAGGGCTTTTGGTTTAACTCTGCAGCACCAGCCTTAGGAAAGTTGTGTCTACTGAAGCTGGCAGAACTTTCAAATCCAAGGTCTGTGCACCCTTCAGGGAAAACATGAGAAGGGAGCCTTTGGTCATAATTCAAAGGAAAATACTCTCAGTAGAAACTTCTTTGGGATCCTCTGGACTGATACATGTCAGAATTTTGGGAACCTGAAAGTCTGGTTACTGCAAAGATCCAGTTCCTGACTTAGCAGTACAGAGAGGCTTGGCCTGCTCTGGAATACACTGAGGAAAACTGGGATCCACAGAGAGCTTGAACTCTGCTTCCTGAAGCTTGTACGGTCCCAGCTCTCTGTTTGCCCTGTTGGCAAACAACCTCAGACTGTGGCTGTGCTGTGGCATTAGAAACTATTACTTCACCTTGGGTAAACATTCCAAAATTACATTTCCTGTTTAGTCTTTAAAAGTTATCAGGAGACTATCGTTCTCCACCCAGAAGAGTGACTTTGTTTACAGGATGGAGATACAATGGATAATACACGTGAGGAAATCTGGATAATTAGGCTCATTTTGGTACTGGAAACACTATGTAAATCTGAGACTCTCTTACTGACCTGCAAAAGCAAATTAGAGCATCACAACCCCCAAAATGGTGCCCTTGGCAGACAGCCTGTTCAGCTTTACTGAATCAATCAAAATAGATGATTTTCTATAACTTTTCCCAAAACATATCTAATAAACTTTTCCATACCTGTGACAAATTCAGGAACTCCTGGGATTTCTCTGATGTTCAGCAGTGAGAAAGTTTATAATTACCTTCAACAGGCTTTCAGCTACCTACAGGAAGTAAAGTTGTCTTTGCAACACTTGCAAGTTCAAAAATTCACATTAAAAACTTTTTATTTTACAACTGAGTTCCTATTAATTTCCTTTTAGATCTTCTGTTCATCTCCCACTTAGACCATCCTGTGTCCCTTCCTCCAAGGCATAAACATTCCCACACAAAATCCTTCCAGCCTAAAGTTACGGCTTTTTTACACATCAGATAAAGATATGGGTTTTTTACACATCAGATGTTACACAGGTAATATCTGTATTTGCTCTGTATTTGCCAATGGAAAAGCCATGCAAAGAATCCACCTGAACTTCCTGAAGACAGCCACATGCCAAAAAGACAAGATAAGAGCAAACCAATCTTCCTCTATAGAGCCAAAACTTGAATCTAGTATTCTAGATTTAAAAAAACCCCACAATTTTAAACTCAATCATCACATTTTATGTTTTGTCCCCATCAATACATATTTGTGAGGACCTTTTGCTTATCTTGATGAGATAAGTGAGAAGTTTCCCTGATGGGATACATTTAAAATTAAAATCAAAAGCATGAATCACCAAGTGTAGTGTTGCAGAGCTGTCTTGTTATTTTTCAGTTGGATTCCCAGGTTTGGCAAAGTGCTGAGCTCACACACCAGAACCTTGCAGTCATTTGTGTGCAAGGAAGGGAAAGTAAAGGGCATTCCTGATTTAGCCCTTCAGTGATGGGAAAATTCAGTCCTGTACATTTGGGGAGAAGGTTGTCAAAGGGACATGCACAAAAACAAGGCCCAGTTTGATCCCACAGTTGTCCAGATGTCAGAATTTTGTAGAAACTCATGTAAATTATCAATTAGACAGGGATCCACCTACTCTGTGTGAGATTTACTAGAAATAGACTGTTCTCTGTTTCATCAAGTAGTCATGGGACTATTCAGAGCAAAGTTGGCTTAGCCAAAGCTGCAGAGGAAGGGAACAAGTTGACAGAGTTTAGAATTAGCAGTGATATAGGGCTCTTGTATTCATTACAGGATAATTCTTAAAATCCAATGCCCACTTTGATTGTAATCCCTCCAAATTCAAGATAAAACAAAATAATCTCCAGAACAGACTTACTACGTTGCTAATGAACATTAGAAATTGTAACTGGGGGAAAAAAAGAAACTAAAAAAGACCATGATGGAACGTCTCATTTAGACTTCCTATTAATAAAAAGTTCTTTACAAGAGGCAAAGGGGGGAGAGTCTTATCACAGGCAAAAAAGAAAGTCACAGATTCTCAATATTCCTCTTAAGACAGAAACAGATATCAAACCTGAAGCCTCTGGTTCTTTGCTTTGAAATCAAATTTTAAAACATGCAATCATCTGAATGTTTATTCACACTACAGAAAAATACACACTTAATTTACCTGCTCACGACTGGTGTGAGAAGAAATTTTATGTCTAATTCCACACAGTCTGACTGTATGTCTGTGATAGCATAGCTCACAAGTCCTACCATCACACTTAATGTACACAACGATGGGGCACACACAATTTCCTCTTCAAAAATTCTGGAGGTCCTGGTTCTTTCACCCCAGGTGGAGGACGCAGCCCACTCTGGGTCAGAAATGAGCGACAGTGCCTGTCCCCACTGTCCTGCTGTCCACCCAGCCCCACAGGCTGCCTCACCTGCCAAGTCCATGTCACGGAATTACAGGATGTACTGAGTTGGAAGGAGCCCATCATGATCATCCAGCTCCTAGAGTAAAGAGTCAAAAACCAGTTACCTCCAGGCTTCAAATACAATTATTTTTGTTACAAACCACTAGACTTTAATATGCATTCAGAATCTGTAAAGCTGGAAGGGACTCACAAGGATCAGAGTCCAACTCCTGTCCTGCACAGCACCATCCCCCCAGAGTTCCAGCATGCCCAGTATTGTCCAGATGTGTCAGCATGGTGTTCAGGAAAAAAACCAACTTTTTCAACTCAAACCTGTCTAACAAAACACAACTTATGTGAAGAAATAAACCACCAAAGGCTTTCCTTTATACCCCAGCATCTTGCTTTCTTTTAAAGTTAAAAGTGTGAAATTACACAGGTTATTGGGGAAGAGGCAACAAGGTGAATGTGGGTGACAAAAATTTCAAAAGAGGGAGAGGATTTGTCAGGGGTTTCCTTCCCCTCCCTGAACAAGCTTTTTTTTCTTTCTTTAATTCTTACTTTTAACCAGATTCATGTGGAGCTGCAGCCCATGATGGTGACCTTCCCCTGTTCTTCCACTGCTGTCTCCAGTTTGTCCTTCTGAGGGCTGAGGGCACTGGGGACCAAAGCCTGGGGCCATCATTCAGAGGTGTTGGCAGAGAAAGAACCGTGTTTGATGACTCATTTTATGGCAAATAAATGAACACATGTAAACCCCAGCCTGTCACACCTGCTCCTTTTCCCACTTCATTTTTCCATCACCTCAGGCGACACATGAACTTACAGACGGTGTGTTTTTTTCCAGCCTGTGCTTCAACTGACTGCATTTCTCAAGATATTTCTCAAGATGCCTTTATCAGAATGAATCCCAGCCTGATTCCCACCCGAGCACCTGCAGTTCTGACAGAGGAAGAGAGAGATGCTGAGCCCTGTGGAGAGCTCGCCCAAGGGGCGCCGGCTGCCGCCTCTCTGCAGCCCAACAGAAGAGCTGCTGGCAGGCAGGATCCATCCGAGGGTTAAAACCATGAGCAGGATCCATCCGAGGGCCTAAACGGCCCCAAAAATCCGATTTTCCAGCCCGCTATCTCCCTCTAGTGCCGCGGCCCGAGGCCGCGGCGCCATCTTGGGCGGCCTTTCCTTCTCCCATACTGCCCTCTGCAGCTCCATCCCGGGCCGTGCCTGCGCCAACCGAGGAGAAAAACCGTAAAATAATGTAATATGATATGAAGAGTCCTTCCTTATATTAGCAGGGGGTCCTTCCCGTCAGGACGGAGTGCTCAGGGCAGACCCACGTTGTTGCCCGATACACCAACACCTCACAGGCCTGGCTGCCTCTGCACCAGTGCAGGGTCTCTTGTGTGCATCTCACAAGAATTTCTCTTCTACAAAATTTTCTTCTACAAAAATGCCACATTCAGGCAGCATCAAATGGCACTAAAGATGCTCCACCAGTTCCTGCAAGCACATCAGCATCAGCTGTGTTTTGGTCCGGTATGGAACAGGTGCCCCAAGAGAGCAGGGCTGGCCCACACGGGCACCAACACCAACACAGCCTCGGCTGTATTTTATTAAAGAGATTCTTCAAAGCCACAGATTAGTACACTGGTGTAGTAGTCAGTGATGTATTTACTGCTGCAAAGCTCCAGATGCTCTGTAAGCCACAATAATACAGTTAAGTGGAAAATGAGTAATTTAAAACCATAATGACTATCATAGCATGACTCTGCTGACAACAAGCCCCAGAGATAACGCTGCGAGGTGGATGAGATGTATTTGCTGAGGCTGCCAGTCACAGAATCACAGAATCACAGAGTCACAGAATCACAGAACTGACTAGGTTAGAAAAGACCTTCGAGATCATCGAGTCCAAGCTATGACCTGACACCACCTTGTAACCCAGACCATGGCACTGAGTCACATTCAGTCTTTTCTTACACACTTCCAGGGATGGTGACCCCACCACCTCTCTGGTCAGGCTGTTCCAATGCCCAATCACTCTTTCTGTGAGACTCTGCTTCGGGGGCAGGTGCTGCTACCAGGAACCCCTAGTATTGGGGTGTTGAGGTGCCCTCTCTGGGCCATGTGGGTGCAAGCCCCCATCTCCTTAGCACAGTTCCCCACCTCACTGCAGCTCGGATCATGGAACACGTTGTTCTTATCCACTCCTGTGCCTCCCAGGTGAGCAGCATTGGTCCCCAGGTTCTGGCTGTAAGGAGGCAGAGCTCAGTTCTCTGGCAAGCAGCCCCAGGTTGACACTGCAATGCCCTGGGACCAGGTGGGGACTGGCTCCTCTCGGACACCCAGCTGGGATCCTGTGGACATAGCCATGTCCAGTACTTGCTGTGGGCAGTGTGACGATGGGTGGTGTGAGGAGGGAGGGGAAGGCTCAACCAGCTCCCCTCCTCTGGCCAGACAGCAACCAGAGCCATGTGGGCCATGCTTCGCTGCTCCTCAGGCCATGCATCCCTAGGGAGAGTCAGGAGAGCAGCACCAAGGAAGGGTTGGCTCTCTACTCACGTGGCAAGGGCAGTGAGGGTAGAAAGGAAAAACCAGGGCCAAGCCTTCTGCTGGTATAATGCAGACAGCTCTGGTGATTTTCAATAGACTGTTTTAATCTGTGTCCGTAGAAAACCTGGCATTAATTTCTTTCCCCATGTCCAAATGAAGCAATTCTCTTGCTTAGTCCTTGGCTACTCCTTTCAAAAGCCAGGTAATGGGAGAAACAGACAGACATGCTGAGACTTTGAGGAGGTCATAGAACAGAATCATAAAATCTCTTGAGTTGGAAGGGAGCCACAAGGATCATGGAGTCCAACTCCTTGAGCTGACAAACACTAACTCATTCTGTATCTACTGTTTGCTATTGAGAATCATCTTTTATTCCCTTAACACCAGCAATGTGCTTTGTTGCTGGACTGTAGACCATGCAATTTAAACCTAACTCTCCAAAATACAATTACCTCTAGCGAGCTGAATGCTCTGGGTACAGACCACTTCTAGTCCCTTGTATTAAATGTGGCAAAGTAAGGCCACTCCTCAGTCAGCCTGACCAGCGTCTGCCACTGCACTCCTGGGAGTTCTGTCACTTACACAGGGGAACAGGAGAGCTTCTCATGGAGCAGGCTCTCATGAAAATAATTTCCAGCTACATTCACCTTGCCCAGAACAGCAGAGCTGTCCATCTTCCAGCACAGCCTACACGTGTTTCAGGCTCTGTTTAACCACCCTCTTGTGGTACTGCCGCAGAACAACATCTTTTTCTAACAGGCTAAAATAAATCCAATCTTGCTTCACTGTTCTAGGATTAATGGAGACAAAACTTTCTTTTTGGCTGGCAATAACGGGACATTGTTTGATACTTCCCCCCCTTTTTTAATCAAGTGAACTCCAAACATCATGGTAAAACCAAATACACTGAGGCCCCAAAACAAGGTCTACTGAAAATCTTTAAGAAGTTTATACTTGCATTTTGAGCTGTCTGTAAAAGAAAAAAATCCAAGCTTTTGATGGTAATGGAATTTTTGCTGCATAAAACAAACCCCCACAACAACACTGATTCAATGGAAACTATTAAAGGGCTTAGAAGATGCAAAGCAAAAGATACATTTAATAAACATATTGTGTATTTGATAGGTAACATCTTTACGCAATGAGCTGATCCAATTCTCACTTAATTATCTTGTCTTGAAACAAAGATGATTGTACTGGGAGTGGATGGCTCAGTTCCTAGGGCTAAATTCAAGTTTTTCAGTAGAGAAACATAAATTCAACCAAGAAAAATGCTGCTCCAGAGTGAGTTTTAGTACTGAACAGTATGATGATCAAACAAGCCACATTAGGTGGTAAAATACAGCAAATCTGCCCTTAGAAACCACAATGACCACAGCCCTTATCAGCTTGGGTCAATACTTGAGCTACTTAACAATAAATAGGTAAAACCCATTCCTTCACAGGTAAGTTTAGCAGTCTGAGGTGCCACAAGTTGTTAATATGGAGAGTTAAAAGAACTTTCTAAAACTGAAAGAATAACCCAAAAATTCCTCATCTCCTGCCACCCTTGACTGCCATTTGCCTAATTCAGGCTTTTTTCTGTTCTCCAGTGTCTCGGGCAGTAACCCAATTGCCCTGGGTGACTCCTGAGATCACCAGGCAGTAGGGGCCTGGTCTTACGCTGGTGACTCTGTGTTTGGGGTTCCCAGCAGCACTTTTCCTGTTTATAAAATGAGGATAATGCTGTACTGAAGTCTGTATTATGAGACCAGCGGAGGAAACATCAGATGGCAGCCAAGGAGATGTGTGAGATTGTAGGGTGGCACCAGGATTTTATACTCTGCTCCTTGCTGGGTTGAGCTTCCTCCCTGGTATTGTACCTGACAGCACATGGGCATTTTGATGTCCATAAATACCTGTTGCTGCATGCAGCCTCACAGTGCACAAATGAGGAGGGGGATATATTTTATGACCAGGAAATAACTTTGTGCTAACACGATTTCAGTTGCAAGATACCAGTGGAAAAAGAAAGGGGTGTGACCCCAACAGATGCCAGCTGGGAACTTCCTCCTTGCCCATAGGCACACACAGTCCAAGCCCCTCCAGCTGGAGACATGGCACAGGCAGAACAGTCAGTCCTCACCTGCAGCTCTGGTTCTCCTTAGCTAGCAAAAAGGTGGAGTTTTTTATTCAGGTTTCCATGGCTAATTCACCAAACCCTTCAGTTTTAGTATGACTAAAAGAATTTTTGCATTACAGCTGCACTGGACAAATGCTCAGTTGCCCCAATCAGGGCACCAGTCATGGTGCAGTCAAAGTACAAGACAGACTGTGTCCCAAAGAGTTTCATGTAAGGAATGGCCAGGATCGGGTTTTTACATGTGCAGGAAGGGTCTGATAGGACTGGGACATCAGCAGGGCAGGAGGCAGTCCCACCACTTGTTTGCATGCACTTCTCAACCAGCCGAGTTAGAGGCCAGCTTCCATCCAGAGTTCAGGCAGAGTCACACTCCAAAGGCAATTCTGACCGTTTAAAGCTCAGATCCTGCTCCAAATCACCTTCTGAAGACAAGCACGGCTATACCCCGAAGCTGGCAGCTGGAGTCCAGAGAGGGAAGTTGGTTTATCCAGGTGGGACTTAACCAAGCCACCGTGGCAATAACAAAACCCTGTGTAATTGGAGTCTTTGGTCTGTATTTGAACCACTGCTCTTCTTCCTTGCCAGAAACCAAGCAGCGAGCCAAGGAGCTCCTCTGTGACACCACTGCTCTGTGCCTTTGGTCCATGCCCCGGGGCCCTTCAGCAGAGTCACCTGCACGTGTAAAGCCACAATTAGAGTGCAAATCAGCAAGAACTGTGCTAAACATTCCTCAACGAGGCACAACCACAGCAAATGAAAATACTTGCAGTAAAATCTTCCCCAACCTCCACCTATCTTCCAGTCCAGCAAGGACTACAGTTTTCATGAGCTCCCACAGGCAAAGGTAGAAAGGAACAACAATGTACAATATCCATTTTTGGAAAATCTGCAGTGTTTATTGCTGCCTCTGGCTAAGATTTAGCTGTCCTAAGCCATGAAAGAGGACAGGAGTGGCTAAGAGGGCAGCAGCAAGGTATGAAAAGCAGAAAACCACGCTGGAGCTAAGTCTCAGTAAGGAAAACCAAAGGTCAAAACATAGGAAGTTAAAGAAGAAGGGACCAAGCATGGCATAAAATGAACAATGTATTGGGAAACAAATGTTAGGACTGTTTTCAAAGATTCCTTTCCTATACACTGTATTTGGCATCTCAGCTGGTGATAGGAAGCTGCTAAGTGGAAAATTAATTGGAATTTGGGAAGGTGGGGTTTTAAAACCTAAAGCAAAGTCCTGTTTGCTATAAGCACACTGAGGGTTTTCTACCTTCAAAATCTCACACAACCTACAGAATTAATACCCTTATGACTCATTTCATTCCCACAGATGCTATCTGGCATGGTCTATAAATGAAATTCATTTCTTAAACACAAGTGAATTCAAAAATAGAAGATTTAAGACAAATGTCCTGGATGGAAAACCCTTCAAAAGAGATGGAAATTGTCTATCCCTGCAAGCCAACATCCCTGTATCAAATTTCTGAAAAGCAGTGAATGCACCTGAAGAAGTTTAAAAGCATTAAAAATCTTGTTTCATCTCTTACTACACCTTTCAGGCATATTCCTCTGAGCATCACCAGTACAAGAAGACTTGACACGTGGATCTTCAAAGGCATGGAGCACTTAAATTGGATTGAATTCAAAGGGACTGAAATGCCTCGATGCTTTCTGGGACTCTGGGAGTGAGGGCTCATTGGCTTAATTGGGAATTAAGGACCATCGAGAAGAGTTTGCTCAGCACCTGGGAGGACAAGGATCATAGTCTGGACAATCAAGACCACATTTCTTCCCCCTGAAGACGCTGCCAGAGCTGTCAGGCTTCTCTAACAAGGATGAGATGAGCCTGGAAGATGATGCTCTCAATCAGACCCTGCCTCGTGGGGCCTCTCTCACTTACTCCCGTAGTTACATCCTTCTGTGACCATCCAGACCTGCCTTCCTTCAGTAACTCAGGTTTTTAATGATGTGCATCCAGCAGACCAAGAGTATTGTCTAATTAAAATCTAATCCAAGTAGAGTGTTACTATATTTTAAAGAATCTGGACAAGCCAAGGATCTGGTCTCCTTTTTGTTTCTTTTTCCCTGATTGCTCTAACAATTTCAATGAGATGGCTTATGAAAGCTTGCCATTTCCTTTACATTTTAACAGCTACTCCTTCTGAACAAAACCCCACTGTTGGGAAAAAGGACTTCCTCCCCATAGCAACGATGGGGTACTGCACACAAAGAAGCACCTAGCAGTTTAGTTCACATTTTTTAATAACATGGCACAATTTACATTACACAAGTCTTCGCTGAGGAGGAAACATGCTGAAGATTGAGAGCCGCTTCACTTTTCTGTTCACATAGGATCTAGAAAGGACTTTATTACATACAGGATAAACAGCAAAAAGGTTTGTATATAACAATCTCTTTACAATACTGAAAGCTACCACTACGGTTCCAGTGTACATATTCCTCAGGGTTGGGACTTTTTTGTATTTTTCCTTTTGTTTGTAAAAAAAGAAAAAAAAAAAAAAGAAACACTGCACAACATCTGGAGTTCACAAAAAATCTGAAGCTCACAACTAAACCTTCAGTTGACTACTAAAATAGATCTCTGATCATTAGAAACAACTGTTTGTAGTTAACTTTTTTCTTTTTTTTCTTTTTTTTGCCAAAACAGGGTAACAACTTCAGATAGCACTTTAATACACTAGAAGACCAATGGAACTAATTTTATTTCATACATATATTTTACAGTCCAGTAGACAAGATATTGAATTCTCTCTGATAAAGTCATATTCTCTCCAAATATTTAGACAAGAAACTTAACGCATTATAAAAAAGTGTGTTGTGAAAAGACAGATTTCAGAAGATTGATGCATATTTTTAAAAAGGACCATGTTCTTCAGGTTATCTCATGTCTTCTATGATTAGGGAACAACAAGGCTGACCTGTTAACTATTCACAGACTTTATTACCAACTGAAATACAATGAATTCCATTATGAAATCTGCAACAGAGTTCATTAATTAAACTACTGATCCACAGTGAAAACATATCCATCATTTAGAAAAGTATTCGCTTTCTTGTAGGATTTGTTTCAATGTAGCTAAAAATCACTTAACACAAAAAAATGTGTGTACAGGTAAAAATGACACACTGGCAATAAAACTGGACATGAATTGCTATAAGCAGATGTTCTTCCAAAATAAATTTGACATGTTAAGTGACAAAAGTTCTGGAAAATCTCCAGCATTTGATTATTACCATTTAACCCAGATTAATATGACTGAAACCCAATCTGCCATGGCTCCGTATCAGTGATCACAGAGCACTAACCCTGACATCCTCCAAGGGACACACGAGCTACAGTGACCTCAGCAGCCTGATGCAAGGGTTCACACAGAAAACTACACCTCTGAAGGGCTGTTTCCTCATCAAAACAAGAGAAATAGGATTCCATTATAAATGAGCTTCTTCAGGGAAAATATGACTTTAATTATGTTGTGTGTTGAAAAGGCTCCTTTGAGTTATAAAGGCTTTTGTGAAAAGCCTTAAATTTCATTGCATAGTTGAAGGGGTTTAGCTGTCTATAACAATATAAGTAACACAGCATAAGCAGACTGTGTTGATCAATATTAAGTTTGCAAATAGCACAGTTTAAGAAGTATTAATGTATTATGTTACTTAATTTTATCTATTTACATTTGTACAAAGTAAAGCTTTCATCTTACCCTTTTTGCATATATGAACCATTAATCCATGAAGCAATCTTTTTACATAAATATCTACAATTGACTTCACTTCTGGTTTGAAAGAGCTTTGTAGGGTTGACATTGGTGGTGGCTTGTTTCTAGTCAAATCACTGAGACTGATGTCTTGTTCTTCAGTTCAAATTTTGAAAATTTTAAACTAGAAATAAAATAGAGTAGGAGACACGAGGAACATATGGACTTGGCTAAAAGATCTGGAAAATTTCAACATATAATATACAAAAAAAATCATTTCAAAATCTTTGCACTCAGGTCTATACATACTGTACAGTGGGTCACATCCCCAGTCTGTATCAATGACTAGTAAGAATGTCTTTATATTATGTTCATTTACAAGGTTTTTGTCCCTCTTGCTCTGGTTTTCACTGACTCTCACTCTGCTTATCGAGCTTCGATGTCCTTGAGGGTGTGAGAGGGAGGCCTCTCTCTCATCTCTGTGGACAGAGGAGTAGTCCTTCTGGGAGAGCCGGGCCGAGGGCCCAGCGTGGAGATAAGAGGCGGAGGGGCACTGAGAGCTGCTGTGGGGGGAGTTTTATTGAGGAGGCCGTTCTGGTGTCCCGTGGGGGGACTGACGCGGGGGTAGTGCATGCTGGGCAGTCCCGGCGTGAGGAGGCCGGGGTGGGGCAGGTGCCCGTCCAGGGCGGCGGGGTGCACCGAGGGCAGGCGCGCGGGCTCGTAGTCCTCGCGGAGCATGTGCAGCCGCTCCCGCTCGTCCAGGTGGGTGCCCCTCTCGTGCTCCCGCCGCGGGTCCACGGACAGAGGGTGGTGGTGGTGGTGGTGGTGGTTGTAGTCGTGAGGTTCCCGATCCCTGAATGACCTGTCTGCTTCATACAACCTTGGCGCAGACAGGCGATGGAGAGGGTCATTTCTTAGCAAAAAGTCTCTGCCCAGGGGGTCTCTCCGATGAATATCCAGCTCTCTGTAGGGATCTCTTAAGGGATCTCTCATTGGATCCCAGTGGAAAGAAGGATAGGGGAAACGTTCTCCACCAGGAATTGGGCTAATTCCCATAAAAGGGGTCATCATGCGAGTCCTGTCCAGGCCACTGATACTGTTCATGTGATGTATACCAGTCACACCTACAGTCATGGGCATAGACACTAGAGGACTTGGATGGACGTTGGATGTGGACATAGGTGGTGGCTGATCAGATGGCCTATGAGTCTGAGGTCCCTCAGGTTGAACATCATGGTCTTCCTTTCGCTCTTCCTTCACCTTGACTTCGTTGCTTTTCTTCGAGTTATCATATGCCGGCTCGTTCTTCCTGTCGGCCTCGCGGTTGGAAGTGCTGTTGGGCCTGGTGCTCTCCACAACGGGGGGCCTGGCATAGGGGGAAGGAACCCTGGGCATTTGCTTAGACTCTTCCACCACTCGGCTTTCATGGCTCAGGCCTTCTTTCTCCAAAACGTAGTTGTCCTTCACCTTGTGCTCTTCAACATTAATTTCCTTCCGAGATTCGGAGTGATCCCTCTCTCGTTCTTTGGGTTTCTCTTTCTCTCGAACCTCGGGATTCAGATGGCTCCTGATCTGCTCACTTGAGCTGCGGTTATGTCCGAGGGAGTTCACTGGATGGATAGGTGCTGGCGAAGGATGGCTGGAGTGTCTTTTCTCAATGCTCTCCCTACAAGAAAGAGAAGTGTGAAATGAAGGCATGAGAAGCTCTGCAAAGAAAACAATGTATCAGAGTGCCTGGCTTTCTACTAGTGGCTTTGCAGAGAGCTGGTGATGTGCACCAGTAAATGCACTGTGCCCCTGGCACACCCAAAACTTCAGAAGAACATCCCATCTCTAAACTTGGCCTGTTCTGTTATCTCATCACAGCAGCAGCAGATCTCCAAAGCTGCTCTGTGAAGAATCTGATTGAGATCTCAAACACTGAAGTCCACAGAAGGCTCCCATGGGAATCTAGCTCTAGGACTAAATGTATTTCAAAGACAGCGGCCTTAAATGTTTGCAAAGAAGAGGGAGAAAAGTAAAAACATACTCATTTCATCCAAAAAGTGAGGCAATTAAATCCAAATTACATGGTTAACAGTATTCTACCTACTTCTTCTATTAAGAATACATTTGGGAAAATAGATCACTATTTTTTCAATTGACCTTTAAAAACATTTCCAGACCTACGTACACTACTAATTTCTCTACTCTATTCTCTTTAAATGTCTAGCTTTTCAATTTATTTCTCACAATTCAATTTACTTCAAACTGAGACAAAATCCTTTCAAGTACCACCAGTACTGATGGTGCCAACCCAGCTCTCTGACAGGAAGGCACTTCCCTAAGTGTGCAGTGACCCTCAGTGCAAGTGTTTAACAGAGCTGCCCATCACACACATTATGTGCTGACCTCCTCAGCAGAGGTAAGTCTGCTCTGTCTGTCCATCCTTCAGACTGGCTCTGAAAACATCATGCCTGGAGTCAGCTGCTCCTCACATGACCACCCCTTCCCATTTCTAGGTTAAAACAAGCTGAGCAGGACACAGCCAATGCTACAAAGTCAGCAAATACTGTGAATTCATTCCATTTTTCAAACCTAGTTATGGTGCACAAAAGATTGGGGAATTATTGTCTGGCAGTGAACAAAAATCTAGATATAGAAATGGGTTCCATACCAATTATTTTCAGGAAGTAGTGTTGACCAGGAGTTGTTATGGGCAACGCTAAGTGAAAAAGCTCTCACATTTAAAACTAATCAAATTCACAAGGTGAATCTAATCCCTCAATTCCAATGATTTTAACCTCTTAGTAATTTCAGTTGGCCTCTGAGCTGGAGTCTCTCCATAAAGACAGCTCCACATATTCAGTCCTGGACATGTGCTGTTTGCTGAGCATGGAAATTCTGCTCCACGTGGGATGAGGGACAACGTGCTGTTAAAGGCAAAAATTATTTATAGCCAGAAACTAAAACACAAGAAGTTCCACCTCAACATAAGAAAGAACTTCTTTCCACTGAGGGTGGCAGAGCACTGGAACAGGATGCCCGGGGAGGTCTCTCTGACAACAAAACCCACCTGGCACATTCCTGCTCTGGGTGGCCCTGCCTTGGCAGGGGGTTGGAGTGGATGATCTCCAGAGGTCCCTTCCAACCCCAACTACTCTGGGATTCTGTGGATAGGTAAGCAGCGAGGCCTCCCCTCAGCTCCAGCTGACGTGGTGTCTCTCTGGGTGCCGGTGTCACCTGAAGGCTGGGACATGCCAGCAGGTGACACTCTGGGCAAGATGAGCTGTATGGGCTGCTGAAGGGTGACTCCAAGGTGGACACTTGCTCCTTCACCTGTACAATTTCTGTCACCTACTCTTTTTGCTCCACTGTTTAAGATTTGTACCTCTAGGTACTTCTGGACAGTGAAACTGCAGCAAATGCAGAAAAAAAGCCTGGGAGAAGGCAACTCTCATTCTAATGTCACCAGGTGCATCTTCTGCTGTGTCTAGACTGAACTGTTGAAACTGTCATTTCATGGGCCATGTGTGAGAGACTTCCAAAGTCCAGAATGTGACTCCTGGAAAACACTTGGAAGACAGAGCATCTGATACCAGCCCTGCCTCTGCACTGTCCAGCACTTCACTGCTTGGGATCAGGTGCTGCCTTCGTTCAAGGGGACCTGAACAATCTGGAAATGACATCCTGGCTCTAATTTCACTCCACTTGCTTCCCACCAAGAGTTGAGGTATTTGATTTAACAGCTTCCAGATCTGGACACAGGGACACCGAGTCAAGGCCTTCCAGTGAAGGATTCTCAACATGAAGGTTCAATTCTTTTACTTTCCTGGGAAAACACTGGTTTGTGGGCTCTGCAACACCAAATCTTTTATTTATTTTGCTTAGGGGACTAGTTCAGAGGGTACCCTTAATTGTTTTATTTCCCTAGGAAAGCTCATTCAGTCCTTTTGCTGATATTTAATCAATCTTCCATATAATTGATGTACTTTAAATGACATACAAAATTTAGAGAAAATAACAGCTGTTTTCTGTAATTAAGGAGAAACATATGGGCAACCAAAATGACAAATTCTTTTGCCAATGTCATTGTATTCAATGACAGTGTTGGTAACATCTCAAGAGGCTCCTGACAATCCAGCTCATTTAAGTGAACTGCATGTAGTCCAGTGGACAGAGAAGGAATAACTTTTTAATCCTCAAATTTGTCAAGAACTCCTTAGGTTGATAATATGAGAACAGCTCTAAGCCACTGCCTCCCCAAAGAAGAAACTTAAAATTACATTCTCCAATGAACTTATTACCACGTAAGAGAAGTTCTGAGGCTGTGTGCTACACTGAAAAATACCAAATCTCTTATGCAAGGTGCGTGCCTCATATATGTTGATTGAAAGATCAACAGATTCTTGGTTGGTTTAATGCTCTAGGATTGCGGACTCTTAAATGCCATTATGATTATACTGGAAGTGTTCAGTGACATCTTCTAAACAAAATACCACTGAGAAGGAACAAATCCTGCTTTTCACATTTGCTATTTTTACTGATTTTTTTCCCTAATGTTGGGCTGGAATAAAAGAGTCTTTAAAAAAAAAAACCTTTCACAACTGCAATCAATCACAGAATCCCAGAATACCCTGAGCTGGAAGGGACATGCAATGTTCCAGGAGCAATCAGGGCTCTGCAGTGTCACCCCCAGCCAGGAAAGGGTCACTGCTGCAGTTCTGTACTCTCTGGGCTCTCTCCAGGGATGCACCTCTCTCAGTCTGGCTGGGAGGGGGTGCTGTGCACAGGCCATGCAGCTGATCCAAGAGGAGCCACCAGGGATCTCCATCCCATCCAACACGGACCTTAGGTGGGGAGTGCCAAGCTCAGAGGGACCTTTCCACTGCAGGCAGGAGTTGAGGTCAATACTTTTGGCTACTTGGGCCATTTCTGGGTTGATAAGGTTACACCCTTGATGACCAGGGTCAAATCAAACCCCTGGCTGTGATTCCCAGTTCTTCCTGCTTGGGCAAATTAATTTCAAATAGATAACAAAGCTCTGTGCTCACTCCACTGGGTGCCACTGAATGTTAAGGAAGAGGCAGGAGACGCTCACAACTCAGGCATTCTCTCCACGGGGAGCACAGCTCTGGGAAGGGATTCTCAGCCTCTCCTCAGACACGCCACAATGTGAACATGCTGCAAAGTGCAATGTCCCAGCCCACAGAGCTAGGCAGGGGTGAAACCAGGACTGCACTCACTGCAAGCTGGAACTGTGCACAAGTATGAGGGATGGATGATGCTTACTGCTAAGCTCTCAAATTACTGAAAAGAAATATGTTCTGAGCTATGATACGGAGTTCAGGCAATGCCAAAGCAACTTGAAAGGAATGTTTTCAGTAAGGGATTTTCTTCAGCAGAACACTTCATGAGAAAAACAACAAAACAGCAACCAAAATAATCACATAATTCTACAGACTTCATTCCCACATCATAGTAACTAAAATGCTTTGCCATTCAAGCCAGTAAAGTTACTCACATGCTTAAGCCTTCTGCAGGACAGAAAACCCAATTTGCAACAGCAGTTTCTTTTGAAGCATTAACATCAGACATGAAAATAATGAAGCTATGCTACCAAACAGAAAATATTCCAAATGGAAAATGTAGGTGAAAAGATCTGTAGTTCGCCTTTCTTTTAGAACAACTTAGAAAAGCTCTTCCATGTAGTTTTAGAATATCTAATGTGTTAGCATAACTTCTTTTAGAAAAGGCTACTAATGCGTATCTTTGGGTTAGTGACAGAGAAGTCAGAAAATCACATCTCCTAAATATTCTTTTAGGTTAAATTATTACAAGCAAATAGCCATTATGTAGTAAAGTAATGTGCAAACTTAACAGGAAAGCCATCAAGCCACAACTGAAAAAGCTGAAATCAGCCTCTCTACATTTTTCAAGGAAGGCATGACACTTGCTGAATGGCAAATTCTTATAAATTTGGTACTTCAATGTTAAGAGGAATTGTTACTGTGTTAACTGAATAATGGGAACAGTCCTGACAAAAAAATAAATATGACCAGGTTTTACTTTTCATTAACCCTTCCCAGCCTGGGCATGTGAGCATGCAAGTCCATGTAAAACACTGAACAGAAACTGTGTTGGAAGGTGTGCAAACAGCAGTGCAAGTGTAGGGGCTTCTTTGAGGGGAAAGAAGGTGCTTTTCATGAACTGCATGCTCTGAAGCTTCGTGTGGTTTTGGCACATGAGATTCCTGGTGCATTTCAGTGTTCTCATCTCACACTTTTAGCACTGGGCCCTCTGGTCAGGCCGTTTTTTGAGGAGGGAGGAAGTGTTATTTGTTTTGCAGACAAGGTCTGATTTACAAAGTTATTTAAGTATTGAAGGTGCAGATAAGCATCTGATGGACTTCAGAATCCTTTTTTCCATACTGTCAGGCACTATCTCCACGTTAACCCTTCAAGAGACCTACGACAGTGTGACCCACAAGGTAACAGTGGGTGGGTCTGATTCTGTTCCCACTTGGCACTGCCTGAACTGAGCTCCAGCCAAGCTCCTTCAGGTGAAGTGTGCAGTCCAAGTGGGAAGAGAAACCTTGTGGAGGGGAACACCTGAGTTGGAAACCTGCCTCTTCCATGGTGCCACCCTGGGGACAGCTCCAGGTGTGCCTCTGGTGCAGCTCTGGGTTCACAACGTGCCAGGCTGGGGAGGGTTAAAAGCGGAACGGAGCCCCAAGCTTTGAACTAGACAATTCTTGGAAGTGTTCTTTCGTACCTTTCTTTGTCATCTTTACTAACAGATGAGTCTCGTTTATCTACATCTCTATCTCTGTCATGAGCTGCAGCAGATGAACTGCGCTCCAGCTCTCCTGGCTTCAGCCAGGGCGGAGGGGTCGGGAACGAAGGAGGAGTTCGGTGCAGTCGGTTCCAGGGCTCGTGAGGGTTGCTAAAGCTCTGCATACTGGGGCCATCCTTGTGGCCGAACATTGAGTTGGGTGCTGAAATGGTGAAGTGGAAAACAAAAAGGTTTAAGAAAAAGGTATGCTCTAGTGAAGGTACTTACCAAAACAACTTTTACAGCACTCAGAGTTAAAATGAATACATATTATTGGGAGCTGGAAAAGGAAAGGAAATTAACAGAGATTCATTAGAGGGTCTCATTCCTAAAAATGGGCAGGCATCTGACAGCTCTTTTAATTGGAAAAGGGAAATGCTGTGGATAAAATTGACAAGGGATGAAGGAGTAAGATAAAAGTGACAGTGATCCTTATTCCAAATGTTTTGGAGACATCAGGAAATGACCGTTATAGGGACTATAAATAATGGAACTTGTTGCATTTGATCCTGAACCAAAATAAAATGTGACCAAGATCATGCCAGATTTGAAGTATGAAGAAAGAGAGTGACTTTTAAAAGGATGATTTTCTGTGATTGGCTAGCTTTAGAGAAATGTTGATGATCCTGGACTAATTAATGCAGGTTAGTGATCTTTCCCAGGCATATGGCCTGGATTACTGGTGAGAAAGGAAAACATAAAGTCTCCATCCACAGCTCCCTAGCTGCACACAATATTTACTTCTGAACATGCAATAAAACCATGGGAAATTTCACAAACACTCAAAGGCTCTATTTTTTTTTTTTTAATGAACAATGTAATGGTAACATTTAGCACTAGGTTGAACCCAAACTATTAAAGTAATGAACAGAAAACGATTTACTGATAACTGGAAAAGGTCGCCTTCCAAATTCCCATCTCTTAGTGGCAGGTGATGTAACCAAGCAGTACAAAAGAGAGCAAAGAGTCCCCTGAGTGTCCCTGCTGAGGTGCAGGGCAGGGAGGGCCATGGCCCAGGTACTCACTGACTGTGGGGTTCCCGAGCCCCCCGAAGGCGTTGCTGCCCACGGCGGTCAGGCCGCTGAACGACGCCGGCCGGTTGAAGGGCTCTGCAAACCAACACAAACAGCTGAAACCCCCTGAGGCTGCCACTTCCCACCCAGCACTACTGTGGCATCCTCCTGCACCCCAGCTGTGCCCAGCAATGCTGGAACAGCGTCCCCCCACACACAGCAGGGTTCTGAGGGGCTGGGACACAAAACACTGGCTTTGTTCCTGGCCATTCCCATGGCATCATCTACTAAAAAACTCCCTCTTCAAGAAAATTCAGATGTTAAAATGGACATGATACTTCATTTGAAACCTGCAAACATCCCCGGTTTTACTTCCTTTTATTTCCTTCCTCAGGAAATGTCCCTTTCTAGTCAGACTATCATTAAACTCTAGCAACTGTGCTCCAAACACCTTCAGGCCATGTCTCCTAAACCAGACCCAAATAAAATGTCCTGTTCCACTGATACGTCACGCTGGCCTGAACATTCTGCGATTCCCTTGGTATTTATTGCTAATACTACACAAAAAACTACTATGGACTGAAAAATGCTGGAACATTTTTTTAGTTAATGCATACAGGCAACAGAAAAATCATATAAAGCAAATTCTCACTTTCTTTTGGAGCAGTCTAACGATTTTGATGAAGTCACTTCTGATAAGTACCAGCACAGAGAAAAAGAAGCTCAAAGCCAGCATTTTCCATGGGCAGCAAAGTGCAGAATGATAAACCTGCATTGTCTGTTGGCTGTACCAGTTTGGTGACCCTCCCAAATCCTTCCCCATGCAAAATAAAATGCCAATTTAAAGTCTTGGTCTTGAATACTCCCATAAGGAGCAGATCACCTTATTATAAAAGCACTAAGTTAGAAAGGAAATAACAACATCTGGCAACTTGGGCAGCTCTGGTTTAAATGTGTATTCACTAATTTTCACTAACTGACACATGAAGCCAGATCACAAGATTTTAAAGCTATGTTTCCTATGAACTTTAATGGAAAAACAGATATCTAAGTAGGAGTTAGGAAAAGAAATCTCTGTCATCCAAAGCTTTGCCCTTAAGGCACTTTTTGGACTGATTTCAAGCATAACTCCAATGAAGTCCAGCCAGTCCTGTCACTCTGGTCCTCTGAAGTCCACAAGTTTTTCAAAACACAGTGACACTTTTCTGTGTATTTAGAACTTCCACCTGGGTAAAGACTAAAATTAAACTGCTAAAATATGCCATTTGCAAAGGTTAATAAGCAGAACACTCAGAGTGTCTCCACACAGGAAGTCTATAATTTCTCAGTGGCCAGTGTGTGAGCTGTATTCCCCAGGAGCTGAGGGCACGTACCTAAGTGAGCAGCTGGGTTGAGGAAGTTGCTGTGGTGGGGTGGTGGGCCAAAAGGGGTCCCGGCTGGATGCCCCCCACCTGCCAAAACAAAGCAAAAGGGGTCAATTCCCAGCCAAGGCTCAGAGAGGGACTGGCTGTGCTCTGGGCTGTCCCTTCTTTAACAGCTCACTGAGCTGACAGTGCTGTGCCCTGTGTGGGGCTCACACGATCCTGTGCAAAGAACAGCTGCTTTTCCAAACAGAAATACCCAGTTAGAGGATAGGGGATGCAGGGGAATGAATGTTTCACGTCAGAAACAAAAAGGAAATGCATGTGAATTACAGCTTATTTCCAACATCTCATCTCCATGATGCATCACACATCCCTCTGTGAGGAAATGTTCCTTCATTTAATACCTGTGCAGTGTTTCAGCAGGTTGGGCTTTTTATAAAAGCATACATAATAATTTTTAAATATTTACCAAATAGACTAATAGCCCCTGGCATGTCTTGCAGAGAGCTCATAAGCCAAAGCATATGGGAAATACATGGCAAGGGTTAGCATTCTAATGAGCAAGGAGCAAGAAGGGGATTTCACTTTCAGTACTCACTGGCTGTAGAGAAGAGAGTTGAGGGCCGAGCCAGGTCATGGGGGTGGTGGATGGCTCCAAAAAGGCTGGGGCCTGGTGGCCTGCTCAGAAACTCTGGTTTCAGGCCAAAGTCCAGCTTGTGTGGATCAGACTGCATCTGTTTCTGAAATGGAAAACAGAACATGGAAGAGATTGTCTGAAAAGGTAACAGGAAAAGGCACTTTCAGAATGATGTGGGTAGAGCAGTTGACTCATATTGACCTTTTAGCAAGAATACTGGTTTTTGGAACCCCAAGCACACGTGCACAGTTGTCTTTCTTTAAAGGAAAGGAGATCTAAGGCAAAGAGGGAGAAGCTCAGGCTCTGCATATTTCCTGCTAATTTCACCAGTGTTTTTACATATGCTCACATGCAACCCTCCAGGGTGTTCAGCACAGAGTTGCCTTCAACAACAAACACAAAACTCTCTGAAGAGGCCTCAGACAGTTGCTCAGCTCTAAGGACAGACCTGTCCCACAATAATGAATGGGAATGGCAGCTTGGACCTGGTCCTAGGTGGGCAGGGGTGTTGAAAGACCAGACACGGACACCAGAACCACTCATTTCCAAGGGAGAGCTGCCACCAAGAAATGCTGAATGCAAAGCATCCTCCAGTGCCCCTCAGGCTGCAACGAGGGGCTGAGAGGAACCAGAGTGCAGAGCAGGAGTGGCTGAGTCCCACTCTGACAGCTCCCACTCCACACTCAAAGTGCTGCACGTCTTTATTTACATGTGTTAGAGTCAGCAGCCTCCCTTTTGTGAGGGGAATTTGCTGAGGCAGCTGCATTGTGAGTGATAAGTGGATGAAGGATGTGCCCTTCTTTGTGCCACATCCTCCCTTCAGTGGTGCCTACTTCAGTAGTTTTATAGAATGAAGGAAGAAAACCAAATTCCCAATTACCTGTGCTGCCAGAACTCCCTAAATGCAGATTGCTGATTAATTGTGCAGGGCAGCTGAAAGGATTTATAAATGGGCAACATGGAACCAGGAGATCTTAACAGTAGTTCTGGAGCAGGCTACGCTTTATAAATCAGTATTTAATACTGTGCCAGCCCCGAGTACAGACTATTACAATGATATAAATATGGATATTAAAAAGTTATGATCAAATTAATGTGCATGCCTCGTAGCTGTTTTTCAAGTGCTAAAAACATGTCTGTGCAGTCATGAGAACAAAAAAAGAAAAAAAGAAAGAAAACAAGAATTAAAAAAGTTCCCCTTTTAGGCATTATCTGTGGCTGGAGATAATGGCCTGCAAGAATACTGAAATAGCAAAGGTGGCCAAGTCAAGGTCACGTCTTTTAAGGAAGTAACACTGAAGTGCTTTAATAGTTAAAAGGAGTTCAGAAAATATAACTGCCTCAGTTGAAGCCTGTGTGCCAGACTTTTATGCTGTGAACTCTTTTTATTCTTTTTTAACAACCAAGTTACAAACCCCTGACAGGCATTACTCAGAATAGCAAAAGCTGGCTGAAGCTTTAATTGCAGCCATATGAATGGTGCTGCTCTAAATAATGAACAAATCCCCTATCTGAAGAAGAACAGGAATACCATAGATGTGTTAAAAGATTTCTGGATGTGTTGTTTTACCTTAAAATAGTACCAGGGAAATGGTCAGATTTCTTTTCTCCCCAGCTGCTGTCCAGGAGAGCAGCCCCTGGATGCCAATCCTTCCTAATGTATTTCCAGAAAATGTCTAACACCTGAGCGTGGTACCCCCAAAATCAATGGAAATGTCTGCACTGCTCTTAGATCAGGCTGTAAGGCCTTTCCTAAAGGAGAGAGGCCCAATTATGGAGCATAAATCCTCTCCTGAGCAGTGGGCAGTGGAAGGAGCAGTGTAAATGTGCTCTGTGCCCTGAGCTGCTCTGCAGCCTTGTTGAATCCCTGGGGTGTGCAGAGGTTACCCAGGTCTTGCTGCAGAGGCACAGGCAGCCAAACAGCATCCACAGCTGCATGCAATTTTTCCTGAGGTCAGGAAGGTTGTGCTTTAAAGCTTCCCATCGTGCCTGCTCCTTCAGTGCCTGCTGCTGCCCTCTGCAAGCAATTACTAGGCCAGATTGTTACTGGCAGCAGTCCTGTGGCACCACATGCAAACTGGAAATCAACCCATTGGATTCCCTGCTCTGTGCTCAGGCAGCACCTTAAACTTGTGCAGAAGAAAAGGCACCTTCACAACCATGGGAGTGAGTGTGAGGAGAAGGAGAACCTGTCCTGTGTGAGCCTTCAGGCAGAGATTCAGCCTTTGTGGTGACATGAGGAGGGGGACACAGTTCCTGTGTACCCAGGGACACCCCAACTCTCCTTACTGACCAGACACACTTCTCAGTTATTCTTGAAAATATCATCATGCACAGCCTCAAAAATTTGAGCAACATCCTTTCATGTGCTTCTGGGCTTTATTCTTGCTTTTTTTTTTTTAACATGCAAGGTAGAAAAGTGTGAGGTAAAAGAAATGGCTGCATGAAAATGGCATTTGCTGTGAGTTATAAATATACTGGTTTGACCTCTCTCTGAATATCAAATCAAGGAAGATTCAAAGGACATAGATAGCATGGGAATAATAATTTCATTTCAAGAAAATACCTTTTCAATAAAATAAAAAAAAGGACATATAACTCTCTAGGTCTATAATCTTGTCTTTTTTGATAATGAAAAGATGAATGAAGATCACTAGCAGGGGAAACATAAGGAAGCAGAGAAGAGAGATATGTCTGCTGCAGCAAATTAACCTGTCAACCTTGTTTAAAAGGGTTATTTTTAAACTCTATTAGCTGCAGGTTTTCATAGCTGTTCAACATCTTCATATTCTTATACCACTACCCTACACAATTCAAGTGCATACACAGACTGCTAAGGATTCCCTGGTAATTTTAGTTTCTAACACAAGCTATTGATTCCTGAAGTATGAGCAGTGAAGAACAGCAACCATTCCTGACTTACTGAAAAGCTTCAGGGGCAACACAAGATTTTCAAGTGATGAGTACAGTGAAAATACCATAAAGGGAAAGAAACTTTCCCAGAGTCCACGTGCAATGGAAATTCAGTTACAGTAAGAATGGAAAACTGCCCATGGCCTTCACCCTTGAAGTCTCAGAGCTTGAAAAATAATTAAGACAGGACTTCCCTAATCCCCTAACCCTCAGTGCAGTGAGGCAGTGTCTGATAACACAGCATCCCCTGCGAGGCTGTGCCTGGCCTGGGCAGCCCAGATACATCCATTTGCCACCCCCTAGTCAGGGGCTGGGAAGGAAGGCTGAGGTGAGCCTGTGCAGCCACACTGGGTAAAGCATTCTAGGGACAGGAGAAATGTTCCTGAACCCTCTCCTGCCCCTGAATATTAAGAGGAAGAGGATACACATGCCTATCATCTCCAGAAAAAAATCCCACTTGATACATTTGTGTCCTTGTAGCTCACCTCCATTTCACCCCTCCCAGCTACAAAGCTGTAGCTATTGCTCAGGATCTGCTGTCCCGGCTCCAGCACATCCCAGACACTCTGCTGGGACTCTGCCTTTAGCTTTTCATCCTGATACCAACTCTCAGAAACGAGGCTTCTGCTCAGTGCTGTGTGTGTTACTTTACCAAGGCACTGGCCATGGCACAGAAGTGCCCAGGTGAGAGCCAACCCTTCCTCTCTGATCTCTGCCCTGTGCCCTTCACCCCCAGTCCAGGCTGCCCAGGCACTGACCTTGACTTTCTGTTGGTGGTGGTAGATCTGCCAGGCGATGTGAACGTGCATAGCACACCACTTGCCAGGTTTCTGGGGAAAATAAACAAAAAAAAAAGACATGAATCAGTAACTTTCAAAAACCTGTGATGCTTTATTCTATTTCTAGAAGAAAATAGACCCTGAGCCCTGCCTGGTTTGGTCTGGGGGATCCCCAAGCCAAGCCAACTGAAAGCAAAGGGTTCCCTCTCCATCCCCCTGGAAAACCAGAAATGGAAAGACTTGTCCCTTGCTAGGGAATTTATCTGGCTATCCATAAATGCTGCAGTTGGACACACTCCCCATATCCTCTGATGCCACTGGCTGAGAGTGCAGCTTGTGCTGCTGAAAGCTGTGAAGCTGTGTCCCAGCCAGCAGCTGCCCTGCACAGCTGGACTCTTCACAGCTGCACACTCAGGTCATTTCCACAAATGCTAGGATTGGCATTTCCACCAAAAGATGAAAAGGGAAGCGGTTTAAAAGGTCACTCTGCTTTTCAAAATTCATCTGACTCCCTCATGTAATTGCTGGCCTGTCCCTCTGGAACTTCAGCTCATAAATGTACTGAAAACACCAGAGGTCACTCAATCCACTCTGTTTGGGGGGGTCTTTGCATCCTCCCTGTCCCCCCCAGTCACAGGGAGGAGAGAGGGAGGCAGGAACCAGCGTGCTTGTTATGCCTCATGATGAGTTTGTACTCCATCTCCAGCACAGCTGGGAACTGTCCGAAAAAGACTCATTTGAGGAGACGTTCTCCAATTTTGTTACTTAGGGGTCTGTAGTTACCTACACAAGTAATGACTCCAACAGATTTAAAAATTATCACAGGAATGTAAGAGTCTCCTTAAGCTACTTGTGAATTGAATGTTTCACAAACTATGGCACACAGTCTGCCTTCTATTTCTAGCTGTGTATCAACCAATAATTAAATCATACAAAAAATAAACTCTGTCTCACAGACATACTACCCTAAACTCAAGCCTTCTGCTAATTTGCAAAAACTGGCTGTGCTAGTGATTTAGTAAGTTCACTAAATCAAAATCTAGACCTTTTTCTTGAACATGCTGAAAATTTAACAAAAACCCCTTTTGGATGAGTGATGGACTGGATCTTTAGATCCCTATTTCTAAAATACTTTGTATTTGAAGTGGATTGTCTGTCTACAGTGGACAGTGAGATACCTGGGTGGGATGTACCACACTGAATAACACTGAAAACACACAGTAAAACAATAAAGCAAACTCCTTCAGAGTGCAGTGAAATAACAGAGAATCACTGCCAGGATCTCTAGGATGTGCCTCAGGAAACCATGATGGAAGGATCATCAATATTTAAGCTCAAGTATTCACATGAGGGGTTGCAGGAGGAGAGCAAAACTTCCAACTGTAAAACTCTGCCTTGTCCTTGAGTGATCAGGAGCTGCAGGAGTGCCCGTGCTCTCCCCAGGAGCAGGGCAGAACTGCCCAGGTGACACTTGGCAGCTCTCATTTGGAATTATTCTGTGCTGCAACCTGGAGGGAGTAAGCTGAGCTTGACAAACAGGAGCACAGGAAGATTTCTTACCCTCAACATGGGCCTGAACGGATCTGTCAACTGTGAAGAAGAAATGACAGCTTGGTTACACGCCTGTCACTCAAACAATTGCCCTAATTAACAAATCTGTATTGCTTCATTAAGAGACAAAATTAAAATGTTAGAATTTTACTTTCAAATGAAGCCCTTTTGGATAATAATTAGTCCTGAGCCTCCATCTCCATACTGTCCCCTCCCCCTGGCTGTGGCACCTGAGTGGTGACGAGCAGCTCCAGCAGGCTCACACAGAGCTCTGGCCCCTGGCAGCAGCAGCAATTTGTTGATTTAATGCTGCAGAAATGGCTGGTTAACTGCACTGATGGAGGCACAGATCTGTCCTTTGGGCAAACTCCTGCTCTCATCTTTCAGAGCTCCTCAGCTCATGGCAAGGCCCACGATCCCACGGAGGGGCTGGGATGGCTGGAATGGGGTGTCAGCCATGCCCTGCACACCAGCAGTGTGTCTGCCCCCCAGCCAAGGTCATGGCCTTGTGTCCCACTGCTGCCTGAGCTCTTCTCTGGCATAAATGGGCTTTGTCTTAATTATTTTCACACTGAAACAGATGTTGGTAAACAGGGCCCATATAAAAATCCAATTTTCTCATTTTTATTTTTGATGTGGCCTGTTGGGGTTTTTTTTTGGAGTAGATTATTTTCTTATTCCACTTTTTTTGCTCATATTTTATCAATAAATGCTGGGAAATAATTCAATTTATTGGGTACTGCTCATTTGTTTTGGATTTTCTGTTTTGAAATGCAATACTAAAGGAGATTTATAGGTGCAGAAGGTACTTAGCAGACGCAGTGATGGCACAATGCATCATCTTGAAATAATCGAAACTCACTCCCAGTTGAAAGGGAACATAAAGCTAAATGACTTCCTGATGGGAGGCTCTGGTTATCTCTGCACTTAGATAAACAAACAGAAATGTGGTTCCTTTTGGTTTAAAGCTCAACCCCAGCTCCACTGCTGAACAACCCAAAGTACTGGAACTTGGCCCAACACAAAGACAACAGCTCTGGAAGTTTAGCCACAACTCAGAGTTTTAGGGAGAGTTCCTCAGTGCTTTTGTCTGACAGATCTGCTAAAATTTGAGTGTGAAATTCCTCATGGAAATAATGGCTATGAATTCAAACACACCAGCAACCCTTAGGCAGAGAGAGAAAGTGCTGAGGCAATAAATGCTGTTCACATCTGCTGGAACTCAGAAATCCAGAGGCACCAAGTGATCAATAAAGTGCATCCGTATTTCACTGGGGCAATCAATGCTACAGTAACCCAGGGAATAGCTGTCATTACCCACATTAAAAACAATTACAGACTACAAACACAAATCTTGGGGAGGTTTGTACATTTTCTTTGTTGAATTGGACTTTTATGCCTCTACCTGGCCTGAGGGGAGAGAGCGCTCAACAAGGACAGAGCTCTGCCCCTGCACAGGGGCTGTTTTAAATGTTCCCACAGAACTTCTGCAGCTCTCCCTGATGAAACAGCTCAGACAGCTTTGGTTTTAGGGTGTTCATTTGGACATACTGAACATGGCAGTTCTAGCATTCAAGGTTTTCAGGAGGAACAGATTTACTTGAGAAAAAGGAAACAGTTTTTACAGACCCGTGGATCCTTCTGTAGAAGGGTATGTGGGACCGTTCCAGGTCTGGCTGCAACATCAATAGGATTGGAAGTCTGGAAATTCCACAAGGAGAGACAACATTAATGAGCTGCACAACAGTAACAATGCCCACAAGCAACAGAATGTGCAAAATAATAGTTCTTTATCATTACACTGTCTAAGCAATGGAGACAAACTTGTTACAAAGGAAAGGAGAACCATTATAATCCACTCAGTAATATGAGTATTATCACCTCCATATCCACACTTTGATTGTCCACCAACTTCCCATTACTTTAATCAAAACCACTGAGGGAACAGTGACTGTTTAAACTAGAAAATCTTCTGATGTGAAAAACCTGATTAGGAACACATTTACGACACAGCATCAAAAGCAGCATTTGCTCTGCTGATTATCAGTGATGCACTCAGCACACAAAGCATCACTGCACAAGGACCTCAACTCCATCCACAGGGTCTGCACAATATGGATACCAGGAAAACATCCAGGTGGAAAAAATTAAAGCCCTTCCCATTATTTGAATGTAAACAGTCAGTTAGTAAAATGCAGTTTTGTGGGGAAAAAACCCCAAACAAAAAAAAACTAAAAAAACAACCCAAGCCCTCTACATTTAGATAGAGCTTGTTCCTATGTCAAAATGAAGAAAATAGAAATCAGCTCCAGCATAAGTAACAATTAAATAAGAGAGTTGTTAACAGTCTGATTACCATACAGACGAAGAATCCCGCTAATGAACTGCAATTTACATATTCAGTCATTAGAGTGGATGGGCCAATTTAAGGAAGAAGGTGTCTCCTCTGCTGAAATTCTACCCCTGATTTCAGTCTTTAGCTGCAAAGACTACAGACTGACTTCCTCCCACTGATAAATAAACAGTGACTCCATGAAAACAGAGGAGAAAAGCCCTGAACTCCCCACATGTCTCTCCCCCAGCTCTCACCCATGAGAGGGGAGAGAGCCAAATCAGCGTTCTGCACTGTGCTAGAGCTGGGAGGTAATTATGGAAATGAGTAAACAATAATGAGCATCATTTCTTAAAATCCTGATTATTACATGACCTTTCATTAATGCACACTATCTCAAAACTAATTATATTGCTTCTAAAGTTGACTATGCCTTTATATAAATTATTTTTTAAAAAAATGTTCATAGCTGTATCTGAACCTAATGAGAAATAACTTCTCTTTGTGGTAAATTTGGAAAAAGGCAATTGTCCCCTGTGGAATGAAGCTGTAGGTCAGAGCTCAGCTGCTCCAGGATGTGAAGCCCATGCTAACCCCAGCCTTGCCCTGGCTCAGGGTGTATCTGAGCAGGACCAGGGAATTCCTGTCTTACCTTGGGTTGGAAAGCTCCTTGCAGCGAGCCAAAGGGGCCGGTGGGAGGGATCATGGGAGGAATACCTGATACAGCTGGAGGATAGGAGTGAAACAGCTGCAAGAGAAAGAGAAGAACATCAGCACTGGGTGACCACCAGCACAGGCATCTGAGGAGGACACAGAGAGCATTCCTGCAGAACAGTAGGAAAATGTTACATGGAGAAAACTGAGAAGCATTGAAGTGATCTCATTGCAACAATGTTAGTTAAAGCAGTCCATGGGATGTTCACAGATGTCATGAAGTTTAGAGCTTAAAAGCAGTTCCAAAATCAGACAGCCAGCAACCTGTACCTGCCTCGGGCCAGCACAGCATAAGGGAGACATTTGCCCCTCAATTATTAATTTTTAAATTGGAGAGAGGTTTTAAATGGTTTCAGTCTGTGACTCGTTTCAAGACAAAAGGCAGAATCCTGAGCTGAATGAGACTCAGAAATCTCCTGTTTAAGTGGAAAAAACCTTTACGAGTTCTAGGATATTGTATCATTAAAACTCCATTAGTAGGTTGGGATTTTAATGGTATCTGTAGGAAATGAGGAAAATATGCACAATTCTTACTTCATTAGCCTGTCTGAGAGGATATCCTGCCACATCTAATACTAGCAGACAGACAGTCTGATTTGTCAAAGATCAGTATTTAAACAAAATGTTAAGGCAGAACTTCCCAGAAATGTATGGGAGTTTTTTAATAAAGAGACACTGCTCAGCACAAAAATGTGTCCATCTCCACTGACCTCCCTGACCCAGTGCTCTGTCCTAAGGGAATTTGGGAAAAAACAAGAGGCTGCTCTGTGCTAATGCAGACAAACACAAAGGAAACAAGCAGGTAAATTAAACAAATAAATTCTTCCCTGTGAGGGTGGGCAGACCCTGGCACAGGGTGCCCAGAGAAGCTGTGGCTGCCCCTGGATCCTTGGCAGTGTCCAAGGCCAGGCTGGACATTGGGGCTTGGAGCAGCCTGGGATAGAGGAAGGTGTCCCTGTCCTTGCCAGGTGGTGGAAGAGATGGTTTTTAACATCCCTTCCAGCCCAACCCACTCTGTGATTCCATGACAAACCATCACATCCCAACCTGCCCTTGTGTCTGTGCTCTGCCAGTGAACCTTTGGATCTTGCTGTGACAGAAAACTCTCCCAATTCCATGAAAATGCTGCTATCACACACCAAACTGCTTCCTGGCAGGAGTCAGGGACTCAAAGCATCACACTCCAAACCTGTTCTCAGCGTGAAACCTCTGAATCCCAGAAGGGATGGATCTAGGAGGGGATGGATCTAGGAGGGGATGGATCTGGGAGAGGATGGCTGCCAGCTTCACTGGAATTGCCACCCAAAAACCTAACAGGGTTCTCTGGCTGAGAGCAATTCCCCTCTGACCACGGCTGAGCAAAGTCAAACAACTGTGTGCTACTTTTAAGATCAAAATAAATGAGTTAATGGCCAGTTGAACAGAAGCAGGACTGGGCAAAGTCAAAGACTGGACACGAGGGGTGGGAAAGCACTGAGTAAATCCCATCCCAGAGTAAATCAGTACCACAAAGTTGTGATGGATTTGGATATGCCAGGCATACATGTGTGCTTTTCTTCATCATTTTTTCTCCCACTAGCCTATCTTGCAAGGTCATTTATCCATATTGTATTTACTGAAAGCTGAGAAAACATTTCAGAGGTATCAGAAGATTTTCTCAGTTTAAAAGCCTGGTATTGAGCCTCCGTTGATGTTGCTGCTGTTGTTTTTAATTCTATTTAATTTGGACCTGCTCCATCCAATGGTGCAGAAAACATTTTGAGATTAGTTGATACTGAACTGTAGGCATTTGAGAAACCATTAAGAGACATTTGTCCTCATTTACAATAACTTTTAATGAGTAAAATGTGCTTTAAATTCTCCAGTGTCTTCTGTCTTTAATTCTCTGTGTAATGGACTAATTCTAAGTGATGGGAAAAGATGTAATACTTTGCATTCTATTGGCTGTGACTAATAATAAAGAATTCTTTCCTCAGTTTTATAACAAGTGGTAAGTTAATCAAATGTGACCTTTCCTCAAGGTCAGAATTATTAATAAAATATAAATAGTTTATCTCCATGATTGATTTGTATCAGTTAAATTCCTCCAGCTTTCAGAATCCACCTTTCCTAGTCAAGTTCTTCCTTCTTCCTAAGTATTCCTTCTCTTTTGAGCAGCAGTTTTCCCTTCTAGCTTTCCCTGGGGAAACATGCAGTGACCCCAGCTTCCCCTGGCCAGGTGTATGTGATGCTAAACTAGACTTGGCAGCAGCTGCAGGTAAAAGCAAAGCCTCACTGTGCTAAAAGAGAAGAAATAACACTGATGTAAAACTCAACATTAGCTTCCATGTGAGCTGCACTCCCTGTTCCAAAGTAGATGGATTTTAAGTCTCAAACAGACCTATTCTCCTACAAAGTTCACCCACTTACTGCCAACTTTAAGGTATCTGAGTTCCAGGTGTGGATCTACAGTGGAAGCGTTATCCCTAGGAACATCTCTGTGCAAGTGCCACATTCTGACAGGATTTGTATTTCTGCTGCCCTGTGGGTGTGCCCCCAGCCCAGCTAAGGGGCAGCTCCCATTCCCTGTGCTCTGCCCAGTGCCACTGGCCTGGCCTGGCTGGGGTGGGAGCAGGGGACACTGGGCTGGCTTGGCTGGGGTCACAGACACTCTGTTAGCCCAGTGCAGACACCACAGGCATCCCCTGGGAGCAGCTGCTCAGGGTCCCACAGTGACCATGGGGCAGCCCCTTCCCAAGGACAGGGAAGGGAGGAGGGACCAGATCTGTGCCCTGGCCCCGGCACAGCTCCCTGGCTAAGGGAGCACAGCATGGAGCTTTCCTGACCTTAAAGGGAATGAGTCCATAACCTTTGCCATCCAGGTAACTCCCAGATTTCTGAGATTGCTGAATTTGAAGAGCAGATACAGCTGGAGATTTCTGCAACACTTCCTATCCTACACTGCCAACTTCTGTACTTGATTTCTCTAAAATCCATGTACTACCTCCCAATTCTGTGTTCCTGCTGGGATCACAGGCCACACTGATGACAATCTATCTCCTGAACCCTTGTGAAGCTCAGCAAATCAGAGTGCAATTTAACACTGGTGCAGGTGAGCAGCAGTGCCCTTTGGAGTGAAAATGGGAATGTCTGCACAGTGCTCCTGGAGCTCTGAGCCTGCAAACAGAGCCCCAGCTACTCAAAGGAGGTGCCAGACATGGACAGAACTGTCCAGGGGCAGGACAGACTATGAGCAGGGGTTGTGTTTAATCCAGACACCATTGTCTTAACCAGTTTTTTTTGCCCAGTTCCACTTCTAAGCAAAACCAACACATAAAGCCAAATGCTCTGCAGATTTCTGAGTGCTGATGCAGTACTCCTTCTCTCATCAAAATATTGCTCTTGGATTAAGAAACTCTTGCCAGACACCTGCCTCTGCCAATAGGATAAAGAAAATACAACTCAGAGCTCAGCGGCAAATCAGTCAGTGGATTCAAACCCCTAGGAGCAGAAGCTTTACATTTAACTGGAATTTTATTTAAGAATCAGTTCATCTTGATAAATAACATTTTTGGTAGCTTAGGTAAACACATCTAGTGCAGAGCTGGATTCGTGTTGCTGTCATCAAACAGAGCTTTCAAAACATAACAAGCCCAGTGGATCAGATGAGCCTTTGAAATCTGAATAATAAGACAGGTTTTCAGATTTTATCAAACAAAATATGATAGATTGGGAAAACTATTAGATTATCTATCCCTGAAGGATTTGTATGATAGTTTGTCAGTTTGTTTCAAGTTCCTTAGCAAAAATATCAGCCCAAGGGTTTGTGGCACAACTGAAACACCGTGATGGAATCACTGCTCTCTCCTGCTTCATGGAACAGTCAGCTCTTCTGTCTCATCTTTTCACATCAAACCTGGCTCCAAATGGTGTGTGAGCAAGAGATCTTTTGATTGGAAAAGCTGATACTGCATCTTTATCAGAAACAAGCACCATGAATGCAAGCCTTCAAAAGCCAAAGCAACCAAGGACGATAATGGTAAATCCTGGAGTGATGATTAGGGAGAGATTTGACACTGTGCCATTGATTGAGTGGTGATCCCAACCCACCACAGAAAAGCAGTGAAGTCAGTTGGAAACAGAGCAATAAAACTCACACTGTGACGGTAGAAGGGGTCAACTTTTGTAGGATATTTGTCAAACTGCAAAGGGATCAAAGCACAAACTAGTTACTTTATATTTTCTTGCTTTACTTCTGTTGGCAAAATAGAATACAACTTCTCTATTATTCGGCAACCAACAGAGAGGAAAAAATAAGCAGAAAATTAGTTTCCAATTAAAATGTTTGGGATTTTTTTCTTCCTTCAAAGTTAATCAAGATCTGTTCGGGACAGGACAAAGGAGGAGGCCCCAGAGTGAACACTCCAAGCAGGACTGGCCAGAGCCTCGTCCCTCAGTCCTGTGCTGCCACCTGAACCTCACACTGTGACAGAGGGACAGCCCTGCCTCTCCTGCCCAGACACCCCCGGGCAGCACAGAAACCCTTCCCCACAACCTGGCAAATTCTCCGCAATACTTTCGTAATAAAGAATAGAGTTGTGCTCTACTTATCCTCACATTTCTGCCTGTGGTACGCACCATGGGCGGTGCTGGCGTCGGCATGATGGCAGTGGGAGGGATGGCGTGGGGGAAGGGCGTGAAGGTGTGCTGGTGGGTGTGTTGGTGTGTGTGCTGGTGCTGGTGCTGGTGCTGGTGGAACTCTGTCCTCAGGTAGGGCGGCGGGCCCAGCGAGGCACCGCGGTCGGCGCTCTGCGAGGCCAGGAACCGCGTGTTCAGCTCCTGGCGCAGGAGGTCTTGTTCTGCAACACACAACCACAGAGTCACGGGATTAATGAGATTGGAAAAGACCTCAGAGATCNAACAACATCCACCTGCCCCAAGCTCTGGGGCTTTTCCAGGCCCTGTGCCTCTTCCTTTGCTGTCTGTGGCAGTAACAGTGTATTTAAAACTTCCCGGTTACAAATCATGACACAGTACAGGGCAGGAAAGCTCCCTCAGGTCTTTCCTCAGATCTCAAAGGCCTGATACAGTACAAAGTTTCCATCTCTCCTCTCACCAAGTCTGTTTTCACAGTCCTCTGAGCATTTATGGACATAGACACAGCCCTAAATAGGTGAAGGTGGATGAGCAAACTGGAGTGGGCAAAAAAGTGGCTGCTGCTCACATGAGCACCCTGGTGCATGGACATAAAATGATGTTACACAAATGCTACAATTTCTTCATCTCAGTGACCTGGGGAGGCCCTGGCACAGGGTGCCCAGAGAAGCTGTGGCTGCCCCTGGATCCCTGGCAGTGTCCAAGGCCAGGTTGGACACTGGGGCTGGGAGCAGCCTGGAAGAGTGGATGTCACTGCCCATAGTAGGGGTGGCACTGGATGGGATTTAAGGTCTCTCCAACCCAAATGTTCTGAACACATCCGAGCTCAGCAATGCTGTGAGCTCAGCCCCCAGAGACCCTCCCTGCAGCCAGGGAAGCCATGCGGGGCACAGACCACAACTGCATGAAGAACTTTGCTGTGGGGATGACAGATTCATGTGGGCACATCATGAACCTTCCTGGGTTTTTACTGTGGGTTGGAACAAAACAAACCTGGGAAAACCACCGCCTTCCAAACCAGGGCAGAGGGAAAATCCCTGGCTGTGTCTGGGTGTTTGTTTGGCTTTGCTATCACTGTTCATCAGTGAGTACAGCCTCTCCCCACCAAGAGTCCTCACCAAAAAACCCCAGTTATTCTGACCAACCCCAGAGCTGGGTGTCCCACACGGGACTCTCACCTGAGTAAGTGCTACCAGCTGGGTGTCCTGGAACCTGCAGCGTCCCTGACGTCAGCGGGGGTGGCGGGGGCAGAGCCGTGGGAGGGGCAAACATATTGGGGTGGTGTGGGTGTGCGGGGGGCTGCAGGGCGGGCAGGAAGCTGTGCAGGGGGCTGTGGCTGGCCAGGGACAGCGGGAACGGCGACGCCGACGGGTGGTGTGAGATGTGCGGGGGAGGCGCCTGAGTCTTGGCAGGGGGGCTGCTCCTGCTGCTGCTGTGAACGACAGGAGAAACCATCAGGGGGTCATATGGAGAGAGAAACGCCCCAGCACAGACACCAACAAAACCTCAGCAGCCCCTCACATCCAACACAGCACGGGTGTAACTTGTGTTACAAATCCCAGTTACCTTTTCCAAATCCTACCACTGGGATACCCCTTTCTCCAACACCTGCTGCACCTGCTCTGTTATCTTTCACTTCTTGTGGTCCCTGCACACCTGAGCTGTGTTCTCCCTCACTGCAAGAGATTGGTATTGT
>VXBB01015693.1:43234-89463 GCA_013399915.1 Illadopsis cleaveri
CTCACATCCAACACAGCACGGGTGTAACACGTGTTACAAATCCCAGTTACCATTTCCAGTCCTACCACTGGACTTCTCCAGCACTTGCTGCACCTGCTCTGTTATCTTTCACTTCTCGTGGTCCCTGCACACCTGAGCTGTGTTCTCCCTCACTGCAAGAGGTTGGTATTGTCGCACAACAGCATAGAGAAACCATCAGGGATCATATGGAGAGAGAAACGCCCCAGCACAGACACCAACACAGCCTCAGCAGCCCCTCACATCCAACACAGCACGGGTGTAACTTGGGTTACAAATCCCAGTTACCTTTTCCAAATCCTACCACTGGGATACCCCTTTCTCCAACACCTGCTGCACCTGCTCTGTTATCTTTCACTTCTTGTGGTCCCTGCACACCTGAGCTGTGTTCTCCCTCACTGCAAGAGATTGGTATTGTCCCACAGCAGCACAGGGGTGACACACAAAGGAGTAATCAGCCCTCTGCATTCATTACCTAATTATCAGGTCCTTTCTACATGACTGCTCCTGGTTCATGTTTTCAGGCAAATGAAGCTCAAAATCACTGCATTAATAAAAATTTAATTTTTTTTTCTTTTGCTGTGAATTACTAAGATGAAAGACTGCAGAAAATGTGAAATGAAGTTGAGAAGGCAACAACAGATTTGTGCTTATTGTACAGGTAATGCCCCTCTCTACCCCCACAATAAAATGAGATAAGACGAGTCAACCAAAGAAGTATTTGTGATTACACCACCTGCAATTTTTCAGGTTTCATTTCCTACTAACGAGTATTTAAAATGCGTTCATGGAAGGCTTAATTCTTCTTATCTTTATTTCAAATAGTGACACGCTTCCATTGCAGTGACTGTTAAAAGACAAGCAGTACTAGCTTGGTTAAAAAATAAATCCAGGTCTTAAACACCTCCCAGTCTTTAGTCAAACCATGAAGCAACCACAATGCTGCTTCCCCAGGTCTTGAAGGTCATATCTGCCTGCTGGGAGCTCGGATTTGGAGAATGGCAACGCACCTTACAGTAGGGGAAACCTGAGGTCCCTGACTCAGAGGGACATCACAGATTCCTGTGCACATAGTGTTTAATCTCACTGCTCATCTTTGTTATCCACAGATAAAAGGTGAGGCTGATCTCACCATGGCCAGGTGAGAGAAAAACACTGAAGCCTGCAAGGTGTCAGCAGTGCAGGAAAACATGGAGCGGTGAAGTGCCTGGTGTGTGACTGCTGGGATGTCACCAGCTGGACCTTGATCGAGGGGCTCCTGGGCTCCTTGCCCAGGGCCATGGCAGCGCTTGGAGATATCAGATATTTACAGGGCTGGGAGGGCAAAACTGTCAGCCTTCAGAGAGCAGCCCAGTCTGCAGGAATTGCGCTTTTCTTCCCCTGATCTATACTGTATAAAATTCCTTCCGAAAACCCAAGTACAGCAGGGAAAAAAATCCAAAGCAAATGAACTTAAAATACCCAGAGTTTATGGGATGACCAGGTCACAGAGAGTGATCCTGGCTCATCTCAGGGGAGGAATCGAGGTTAAATGCACCAAGTGCCTTTATTTCCCAGGGCTGGGCTGGGCTGGGCTGTCACTTCTCTATCCAGTTCCCCTCCAGGCTCAGTCTGGCACCCCAGAACCCTCTCCATGTACCTACCTTAAGCTGTTGAGGCTCAAGCTGCTGCTGTTGTAGGCAGAGAGGGGCTGCGACAGGCTCTGGGGATGGGGCTGCACCGCGGGCAGGGCCGGGTGTGCCGGGGGCAGTGGCGACTGCGGCCGCGGCGGGTGCTGGCCGGCCGGGAGCTGGCCGCAGGGCTGGCCACAGGGCTNCAGGCTCAAGTATTGGGTCTTTGCTGCTGTCCTGGCTCTTCTCTTGGCTCCTTTCTAGTCCTGATATCTTGGGGACAGCTGGGCCCCTAGCACCAGAGTCGTCATTGTCAGCAAGTGCACCAACTCCCACCTCTTTATCTGCAACAACAAAAACAGAGGGAGAAAATGGTTAAATGTGAGACAGACAGGCCAACCCAAAGCCACTGCTGGGCCACTCACAGTCTGGACAGCTCCATTTTGTTTCCATCAAGAACCATCCAGGCAAATGAGAAACTGAATCAAATCCATCTGCCCCAGTAACTCCTCAAAATAAAAGAGGTGGCAGAGAAGACAGACCCTGTTTAGTCCTCCTGTTCTCCATAGTTATTACTCATCATCATTCCATCACTGAGGGAGCAAACTGAGGGAACTGACCCCCTGAGGGAGCCAGCCCCACCTGAGCTCTGTGCTTCCCACAGAATGGTGAAGGCTGGAAAAGATCTTTAAGCCCACCAAGTTCAATCCCTCACCATGCTCACCACTAAATCATGTCCACACGTTTTTTGAACACTTCCGGGGTTGTTGACTGCACCACTGCCCTGGGCAGCTGTACCAGTGTCTCACCACCCTTTCCATGGGGAAATTCCTCCTGGTGTCCACCCTGAGCCTCCCCTGGCCCAGCCTGAGGCTGTTCCCTCTCCTCCTGTCCCTGTTCCCTGGGAGCAGAGCCCGACCCCTCCGGCTGTCCCCTCCTGTCAGGGAGTTGTGCAGAGCCACAAGGTCCCCCCGAGCCTCCTCTTCTCCAGGCTGAGCCCCTTTCCCAGCTCCCTCAGCTGCTCCTGGGGCTCCAGACTCTTCCCCATGACACAAGATCTGAACTTTAAAACACACACCAGCAGCAACCCTGGCTTTTTTGGTTTGGCTGATCATGGAGTGACTTACTTCTATTTCCCAACTTTTTAATAATAATGAATACAATTATAATTTTAACATCTGTACGTTGGAGTTTTGCTCACCAGGGCTCCACAGCAATTTCCTGTTGGAATCACTCCCCAAACCTTCTGCCACTGTAGAACTGATCCATGGCACCCCTTGGAACAAATCCAGAGGAGTGTGGCTGACCCAAGGCTGGGAAAGGTGCTGCCTTGCAGGTGGGGGATCAGGAACCCATTTAGGGCCATATTGCACAACAACTTGGAACAGCTGAACTTACACCTTCAGCAACTACAGAAACACAACCCAAGGGAAACGTGAGGTTTGAAGGGGCTTGGGACAAGCTTAGAATAAAAGTGTCCAGTGTTCTAAATAACCTTATGACAAGAAACCTTTACTCCTCCTTCTGCTAGTTTGAAGGGGTAAAATGACTAAATGCGTAATGAAACAACATCCATTCAGAGAAAATTGTTGACAGCTGCTTTGTGCAAACCCTGAAGGAAAGGAGTAAAATTCAGAGGAAGGGGAGTGAACTCTGCCAGCCCATGGTCTGGGCAGATGTTTGCCAACCATCACATCGCTGCCATGTGTGACAAACATGGCATCATTTGTGTTTAATTTCATTAACAGATCAAAAATAAACCACACCACGTACCTGCTCACTAAGTGTTTTACAGGCCTACTGCAAGGGTGAACAGCCTGGGAAAGCAGAGGGTTTTCACAGGTTGTAGACAGGAGATGAGGGAAAAGGGGATAAAGGGAGGCAAAAAGGAGGTAAAGAGGAGAAAAAGGAAGCAAGAAAGAGGGAGAAGAGGTGAATAGGCTCATTTGATGAGGACCTTCTTTAATCACTCCTGGAATACCTGGAACAGGCACAGAGGCTCCTCCACAACTTGGATTGGACAATTATGGGGGCAAGAGAGGGACTCTGGAGAGACAAAAACAAGTACTCTGCCATATGTCCAAGGTCTATCTCACTGCAATAAACAGCAGGTTCTAGGTAAAGGGAACTTTGCTTGCATTAACTCTGTGGATCAATCCTCTTTGATCAAACATTATTAGAAGTTAGAGTGTGATCCACGTGTGTTAAGGCAGATCCCTAAGGAGGAGAGAAACGAGCAATAGTTTGTTCAGGAATAGGTGGATCTATATTCCCAGTCCTTTGGGTGTAGGAGTTACAAGTTTTTGGGTTCATTGGGTTTTTTTACACAATGGCATTGAGGCCTCAGGCTTGTCACTAGCAATGCCCTACTACATGGCACTAGCAGGTGGTGTGGAAATCCTGCAGAGGTTATTCTTCCAAATCTACAGGGAACACCTTGCACTCAGTGCACTCATTAAATCCTTTCCTTTAGTATTTTTAGCCTCTGTCATGTGTCACATTTATTCAGCACAGCTCAGTGCTGGGGATATGCCCCTCCTCCCCAAAGGGAAAAAGGGCTGGGAATGCCACTGTCTCCTGGGTGTTTCCTGCTGCTGCTCACATCCCCATTGCACAGCCCCCGAGCACCATCCCTGTGAGTCTGCACCTGGAAGATGTTGCCTGCAGCAAAATAAACGTTATTCCCAATCTCCCACTAGCCATGCCCGTGGGTTCTGCCTCTCCTGTGTGACACCAGTGCACCCACACTGAGCCCCAGCCCAGCTGTGCAGGAGTCCCAGAACACACAGCCCTGCCTGCTGATAATGATGATGTATAAATCAGAACCAATCCTCAGGCCCACTGTATCTATTTGGGGAGTTGAAATCCCCCCTCAGTGATAAACATCACCAATCACAGGTTTCATGAGAAGGGCTCCAGTCCTCATCAACAACACTTCAAGGTCACACAGAGAAGATTGCTCTTTTCCTACCCTGACTGATGGGCTTAGTGCAAGAACTCTGGAGGAAAAAAACCCTTAACGTCACCATGACACAGACAACCCAACTTTCTGAGGTTGTTTATCATCAGTGGGAATTCATCCCCACCCACCAGCTAAGCAAGCACAAAGCTAACTTTATTTGCTGGCTGTCTCCACACCCTGTTTGCATAAAGTGGAATTACTGCACTGGGATTCAGGAGGGCAGTGACTGTGCTGTAACTTCCATGCTGACACAGGCTCCCCTTTTTCCACTGGGTTGACACTGCACTCAACAAGAGTCAGTCTTCCACTGAAAAAATAACAAAGCCAGAATTTGATGGTGAGGACTGAGGAACATTCGTATTTCCCAGACAGCTTTCACTATCTTCTGTTCCAGTGCCCTTTGATTAGCCTTAAATCTCAAATTCCTCTGTTTATCACTCAAACACACAAACCCAAGACACTCCAGTCCCCTCCACGTGACCCTGCTGTGCATGTGACTATCACTGGCTTGGCTCCATCACACCAGGGAGCAGTCAAGGCCACCCTGGGGACACCTGTAGGTAACCCCGGTGACTCAGGTGACCCTCAGAGACTCTTTAGCTGGGAGAATCAGCAAACACTTCCCTCTGGAGACATGGATTTGTATAACAAATACAGACAATACGCAGCTTCCCATCACTGTCTCTCTTCCTGAAGTCCAAATCACTGAAATTTGACCTGAACTCTGTGTTGTGGCTCCCATCTGGGTGGGCCCAAAGAGTTAAAGGTTGGCCAGAGGTGGCCATTGGGAACATCACAGCCACAGGAACAGCCCAGCTGTTCACTGACAAAAAGGCGCTGTTGGAATTTGCCAGATGTGACATTCCCAGAGAATCATCAGTGCAGAACCCTCTCATTGTGCCTGGGCAAGATGTTTGCAGATGGGTTGAGCATGCCTGGGACAACCAAAGAGCACAGGAGGTTCCAAGAGCCAGCACAGGCTGTGCCATGGCCACCCTCAGCCTGGCCAGTCCCGAGTGTCCTGGGCATCCCTGACCTTGGGGAATGAAACCCCCTTAGGGACACTCTGCAGGATTATGTCAAACTTACAGCGGCCAAACTTTTTTTCAAACAAAATCATCCAGCTTTTCCATGTCCAGGTGTGAGACAGCCAGGTCTGGAGTGTCATCCAGAAATGAGGCTGTACCATATCCTGTCACTCCTCCTGCTTGCATTCAGATTCAGCCTCTCCATGCCTGGCCTCAGGCAATTTCAGGGATCAACTCAGAACCAGCATTAAATATTCCACTTTCCTGAGAGGAAAGTTTAGGATTAAGCTCAAAGTCCTTATTGCACAAGCGAGAAAATTACAGGAGTTTTCAATGTTCTGCAGCATTATCGTTGGGACTGAGCATTCATCCTACCAAATAAATATTTTATCGCATAATTTAATTTAAAAACAGTATTAATTTTCTTTCACTGCTTTGGTAAGTTGAACTCTTGACAACACTGTATCTGCCTAACTCAAATTTTCTACAAACTTCTTAATGCAAGATAAAAACCCAGATCTTTCAAACTCATTTTCTCCAGCTTTACCATGGATCAGTGGGAGTTGGTACAAACTGTCACAACCTCTGGAGTCCTGGAATGCAGGACAGATCTAGCCCGCAGACCACCAGCTCTTCACAAGCACTTTACAAGGTTTGAAATAATTAATCATATTGCAGCCCTGACTGTCCATTTCATATTGATTAGACGTTGGTCAGTGCAGTATCTGGATAGGGAGAGGCAGGTGCCAGGAGCTGTTACTGCCAGGAGGGAGGAGGCTCTGGGTGCAGCAGCCAACACGCATCAAACAGGCCCCAGAGCAGCTCAGCTGTTGTACTGGATACACATAATTTGCTAAAAACAATTTCTCATTTTTAGCACACAGTCATCTTTCATCCTAATTTCCAAGGACACTAACAAAGCATTTGATTATGCAAATGAAGAACATGCCTTCGAAAGCACAGTTCCTTGCAGCTCTGTCATCTGCTGGTAGCAATTACTCCACACTGAGCAGGTATTTAGCACAAGTGAACAGCAAAGGCTGCTGACACACTTTGTACTTAATTATAAAACAGAGAAGAAAATCATTCAGGACAAAAGATTTTGCTACCTCCTGTTAAAAATGTTTATCCTCTGCACTGAAAGGGATTTAATTGTCAACAATGAAGTTGCAGATCAATGAAAAGAAGCACTTAGTGGGATTGCACAAGATGTTGACAATTCTTCAGTCATTGAGCTGCTTCTGGCCTTGATTTGAGAGTGCAGAGTTCTCCAATACTGCACATGAAACCATTTATTTCATCCAGTTGTTACACAGAATATACTCCATAAATATAACTCCTAGAGATGTACACTGGGAGCATTTGACAGCACTTATTTCATTGTTTTTAAAAAGCACCTCTTGATTTAGTACAAAGGAATGGGGTAAAGCTTTCTAGAGGGAAGCAAAGAAGGAATATCCAAACAACCCTCTCTGTCAGGAATCTTTAGTAAGTAGGAAGGAGCTGCAGACAGGTTTAACACCCTCACAGACCTTGCAAGAACTCAATCCTGCTTAACACACACAGCCAAAGGTTTATTTCCAATAAAATCTCTTGACTTCCTAACCCACCCAGCTGAGAATCAATAAATGACATCAATAACTACACAGCCCCAAAGTATTCCACAGCCAGGTCCTGAGGGATGACTGAAGGGGCTCCAAATGGGCTGGAAGACTTCCCAGGTGGGAAGTGATGCTGACAATGTTACCAGGGAATATTCTTTATTAATAATGGGTTTGTGATCGAAGAGTTTCACCTTCCTGTTTCAATTCTGCATTTTCATCAAAGATATCTAGGTCTCGACAATCCTTCTAAAACACATCCAGACACACAGAAATACAGAAAGCCCTTGTGAGGCCAGGCTGTGCTTCCCATCCCTCTGGCATCAGCACAAACCTTGGAGTCAGTGTACAAATCCCACCTGCCCAACCATGAGCTCTGCTCCTGATCCCTGCTCAAAGATTGCCTTAGATCCAAACACCCGAGAGTTTCTGCCAGAGTTCTTCTGGAATTGTGGCAAAAACCAGGGGCTTGTTATGCACTTAAATCTCAGAAGTTATAGAATTCAGAATGGGTTGAGTTGGGAGGGACATTAAACCCCATCCAGTGCCACCCCTGCCATGGGCAGGGACACCTCCCACTGTCCCAGGCTGCTCCAAGCCCCAGTGTCCAACCTGGCCTTGGGCACTGCCAGGGATCCAGGGGCAGCCACAGCTGCTCTGGGCACCCTGTGCCAGGGCCTGCCCACCCTCAAAGGGTTGAATTCCTTCACAATATCCCATTCATCCCTGCCCTCTGGCAGTGGGAAGCCATTCCCCGTGTCCTGTCCCTCCATCCCTTGTCCAAAGCCCCTCTCTGCTTCCCTCTCCTCTTTTGGCTGTCACAGGAACACCCTGTGACCACTTAGTGGGCAGAAAGGTGGGAGAGCATTTCAAACCTGCCCAGAGTAAATGAGGTGACAATACAAGACAATAACCAATTAAAACCAGAAAACACAGCAAGGCTGGATAATTTTCTCCAATTATCAGCAGGAACATCACCTCAGCACAGGCTTAACCCCATCAGAGGACAAGGAGAGGAAAATAACTTGAGTTTATCCATTGCCCCCCCTTCCTTACTATTGATTTGCCTTGGCTACAGATCCACAATATTCCCTTAAATGCCCATGACATCTGCTCATCCCACTTGTGTGTGACAGGATTACTTGAATGACCTTGAACAAAACCAGCTTTAAAAAGCAGCTTGAAAGATATAACCCTATGAGCACTGACCAAATGTAACCTGACAGCTCAGTTTAATATACCAAGGACCACAAAGATGTGTGTGATCTGTTTATACAGCAAAATAACACATCTATTCCCCCTGAGAGGTGTCACACAACCAGCTCACCAGCCACACAGCTCTGGCTCCTTTCTGAATTTGCTCTTTACAGCCAAAGAATTTCTGATTTTAAAGGCATGATGCCAATATAAGTAAAGAGGTTAATAACACTTGCTAACACTAAGATGAAGCTCAGCACAACCATGAGAAATCCCATTTTTAATTAGAACTATTTCAGCTCATTGCTGTCTACAAGGAAACTTTGCTGGGCTCTCACATCCCAGCTCCCCCATGGGGGTCACTTTACACTGTTCTCATGCTTGGCACTATTTTCCTTGTGTTTCTCATGCTGCAGAGAAAAAGATTGATGTTAGAGAATTATGGAGTCATTAGGGTTGGAAAAACTCTCCAAGATCATTGAGTCCAATGCTGCCAAGGTCACCAGTAACCCACATCCCCACATGGCAGATCTGCACATCTTTTAACTCCCTCCAGGGGCGGTGACTCCACCACTGCCCTGGGCAGCTGTGCCAGGGCTTATCCAGTGTCAGCTCCAACTGCCCAGGAAGGATTCTTCTGTTCTGGGTTGTAGCAACAAGTGCAGAAATGAGATTTTATTGTTTCTGGTCAATGAAGTGTCACATTAAATGTGTTAATTATATGTGTCCAGCAACACCCATCTCTTTGCAAATTGTCTGAATTTCCTGGCACCTGGAAGCAAAATCCCAGCAAAGGTACAAAGTCAGCGTGATGGTCCTTGTGAGCCACACTTCACTCCTGACAGAGATGTTGTCTTCAGGGAAGTTCTGGGGTGAAGTGTTTCACCCCAGAGTCGTGGATCATCTGTGTCCTGCCCACACAGACCATTAAAAAGACCCTGTCCAAGTGGCCTTGCACATCACCACGAGCAGTGCTCACCTTTAGGAAACACCAGCTGGGCTACCCATAGTGAGAACAGCAGAGCTGCAGGTCAGGGTGGTTTTGTTGTGAAGGAGAAGCTGTCTGAGAGGCTGAGCACATCCTAAACACAGCAGCAGGAATGAGCACCAGGCTCACAGCTGATACAGCACCTCCAGCTCAGAGCCCCACTCATAATCTGAATATCCACAATAAAACAATGAAGATGAAAGTCAGATGTGCCCCACAGTGTCCCTGGGATGTGGTGAATGAGCTGGCAGGACGCAGGACCGGCACAGCAGTGTCCCACATGCAGAGAGGACACCAACATTGAGGTGTGATGAGGCTGAGGCCGGCCCCAGACTTTGGATTTTTTATCCAAACTGGAATCATTAGCCTGTGTACAATTCATAACAGCGTTTAAAAAATGTCCTGTGCGCCTCACTTTAATTTTGATTCATGTTGTGCCTTGCTGCTGAGGCTAATTATTATCCAGCAATGGTGCATTCAAAGCCTCCAGCCTCATGCACAGACTGTGTGGTGTTGCCTCCATGTGACAGGGAACTGTAATTCTAAAAGGATTGAAAGTTTACCAGCACAGCCATGTAAAGCAGAAAATGAATTGTTCACTCTTCTCATCTCTGTTTGGAAATTAGATTACAGGCTCCAAGTGAGCTGAAATACAGAATGAGGCAAATCTTTGTGATTAGCTCACAGGTGGCCAGTGAGCCTTTCTGTGCCTCAGAGCCTGGCAGATTCCCATTAGCTGCAATAATAAAAGAATGTGTACTTATCCCCCAGCCCAAACCCTGCCCTGTGCCAGCACGGCTACCTGCTGTGCTAATCCTCAGAGCCAACATCATCACCCTCAGTTGTGAGCTCTGAAGTTTGCTCAGCTGTCAGTTGGGATATTTGGGGTGTGTGGCTCATCCCTGCCCAGCCCCAGGGCCCCAGTGCACCCTCAGCACTGAGAAGGAATTGGGATGCTCACCCTGGCCAGCCCCAGCTGGCAGCAGCTGTGTCCCAGCACTGACAGCAAAGGCTTTTCATAGAGATAAACAATTTGTACCATTCACCACCAGTGTCTCACGTTCATGCTCTCTCTGCAGAAGGCACCTGTGTGTCAGTACAGCAAAACCCACCATGTTTTAGCAGCAATCAGGGCTCACAAGTGGTGCAGAACATCAGTGGCCCATTCCATCTGTGATTTGGTCCTCACTCCCACCAGCTGCAGATGCAGTGGGACAGCAGGAGTCTCTCAGCCACAACCCACACATAAGGAAACCTCTCCAAGCCTTCCCAGCATGAGACTGGCTCATACAAGGAACCTTGAGGGTTTCTTCTTCTGGCAAACTGAAATCCCATCTGGCAGAACTGCGATAACTTTTTTATTATTTCTGTAAACCTCTAATAATCCTCTGAACCCTCCTAAGCTATTTACCTTAACATTACCTTCCACCAGGGAGCTCTACAACTCAACTTACAATTTTCTTTTCTGCCTTTTATAAAATCACTGAACCATTAAAGTTGGAAAATGCCTCCAGAGATCATCAAGTCCAACCTTTGACCCCCAGGCACACTAAACCACACCACAAAGTGCTACATCCTCTTGTTTTCTGAACCCTTCCAGGCATGGGGACTCCACCACTGCCCTGGGCAGCCTGTGCCAGTGCTGAACCACTCTTTCAGTGAAGATTTTTTTTCCTAAATCCAACCTGAAATGTGTGAGGCAGGGAGATGAGAACCCATCTCCTTATTCCCACACTACAAATCCATCGGAATATTTCAAGTTAAATTTATAAAATTTCTTTTACATGAAAAATTTTAAAAAACCTGTGGAGCAGTGGTGCTGTGGACCAGGGCTTGAAGCCCCCACCCTTGGTCATGCCTTCCCACTGTGCCCTTCCCTGATGTGGGGCTGTTTTATAAGCTGGTCTGGGGAAAGAGCTGGAATTCAAAGTAACCTCTACTCTCTTCACTTTCCTTTTTCTAAAAGCACCCTTTGCCTGACCTGGCAAAGCTTGCTTCCAACAGTCCTGCTGCTGGAAGAAACGCCAGCAAAGCTGCTCCTGCCCCTCACCCTGCACAGCAGGTCCCACTGCAGGTCCTAAACCACCACCAAGGCTCAGTGTCAGAGCCTCCCTCAAGTTATGCATGTATTTAACTGGATGTGAAAGGAGTCGCCTCCTCATTAGGCAGCAGCTGATTATTTGATTTGGGGATTAATGTGACACAGACACCTGGGCTCACAGGCACCAGCTGCTGCTGCAGCGGCGCTGCCGGGCCCACAGTGCTTGGGGATGGGCCTGCTCAGGATCCTCCAGTCAGGGCATCAAAGGTGCCGCCAAACCTCCCTCCTGGCTGGGGCTGCAAACCCTGGCAGCCAGGCTGGGTCACTGGGGGCCCTGCAGCTGGGGGTGGAGGTGATCACTCTCCCCAGCCCAGGATGGCACATTGTGCCAGCTGTATGCCAGAACCCCAGGCTGGGCCAGGCCTGAAGGGAGCACAGAGGGTCACTGGTGCCACCTCCCTGCTCAGGCAGGGCCATCCCAGAGCTCAGGGCACAGGATTGTGTCCAGAGGGTTCTGGAATATCCCCGCTGAGGAGGCTCCAGCCCCTCCCTGGGCAGCCTGTTGAGGGCTGGGCACTGCCCAGGGCAGAAGTTGTGCCTCCTGTGCAGGGGGAATTGCTGGGCTCAGTTCCTGCCCGTTGCTCTGGTGCCACTGCTGGGCCTGCGGAGCAGAGCCTGGGCCCTGCTCTGCCCCTCCCTGCACACAGGGACACCCAGGGCTGAGGGCCCCTCTCAGCTGGGGCTCCTCTCCAGGCCGAACAGCCCCAGCTCCCTCAGCCTTTCCAGCAAGGAATGAGCAGCCTGAGTGCTGCAAAACTGCACACTAGGAATTCCCACTTTGTCTGGAAGACTGGTGTGGAGAGAGAAAATCCCACAGCCATTCCACAGCCCCTCCTCTGGCTTGGTGCTCTGCAGAGCTGGCCTGGAATGCAATATCCCAACGTCTCCCACCTAGCACAGGTGATCTGTGGAGAAAGAAGGTTTTATTGCTCAACGTTCATTTTTACCTCAACAGCTGAACAATTCACATTTTATTTTATTTTTCCCCTCTCTGTTGATCCTCTCCTTTTATCAGGGCATACATCCCTGCAAGGGAGCACTACAGCTTGTGCTGAGCTCCCAGGGCTCATCAGGGCCAGAGTAGGGGGGTTTGCAGAGGTGGGGCAAAGGGGTTTGGTTTCAGTCCTCCCACACGCCCAGGGGCAGCCTGACTCCTCTCTCAGAGCTGCAGGACTCTGGGTCATAGAATCCTGGAAAGATCCTGGATCACCAATCCTGAGTGAGAAGGGACCTTAAATCCCATCCAGTGCCACCCCTGCCGTGGGCAGGGACACCTCCCACTGTCCCAGGCTGCTCCAAGCCCCAATGTCCAACCTCGCCTTGGGCACTGCCAGGGATCCAGGGGCAGCCACAGTTTCTCTGGGCACCCTGTGCCAGGGCCTGCCCACCCTGCCAGGGAACAATTCCTGCCCAATATCCCACCTAAACCTACTCTGTTTCAGCTTAAAAGTAAAAGAAAAATGCCATTTCCACAACTATTTTTGTTTCCAAGAAGCAGAGGCAGGAGGAGACAGATCTAATCCAAACACCCTAAAATCCATGGGGCTGCAGGTGGCAGTGTCCAACAGAAAGTTCAATATCTTATAAATAATGAATAGCCCTCACCTGTGGCATGAAATATCCATCTTGGAGTGAGGGGAACCTTGACAAATAACATTTATTTAAGTTTAAGAAAAATACTTTAAAACTGGGAAAAAAGCTCCAGACACTTTCAGTTTTATAGTATTTTCAATTATTTTCACAAAGGGAGGTAAAACTAAACCCAAGCATTTACCGGGTGCTTGAAGACCAAATCAAGCACATATGATGTTTCAACAGCAGCCCAGTGAAATAATCAATAACCTCCAATTCCAGTTATTGACTTTTGCACACCCTTGCAGGCATGAGACTCCACATGAAGGCACTAGAATCACCAGATTGTTCAATTTGCTCTTGCTCGGATATTTCACACTGACATTTTTATGGTGCTGTGTGGAAGCTTCTTTGAGAGAAGCTCTTAAAAGTCACAGTGGACTTTAGCTCTCCAAATTCCCTCTTTTGCTTCATTTTGGGATCCAGGGCTGCTTTATGCATAATGAAAATATGAAATATTTCCCTCTCTATTTTGTCCTCCTTTACAGCTTGATAGAACTTCAGGAAGAAAGACACCTGCTTAATCATACCAGAATTACAGAAGATTACACATCTATAAACTGCATTACCATGGAAAAAAATTGCCTTTGTGTGCCCCACAGGCCTCCCTGCAGTGTGGGATTGGCTTCCCTGACACCCCATCTTGTCTTTTTATGAGACTGTTCCAATATTATAATTCTGCACTCTCTAACAGGCACAATAACAACTTGTTTGAACCACTGTGAACCAGCAAGAGCTCATTAAGTCTTAGAGAATGTTTGCAGCTATTCTGGCATTGGTGTGATTTGTTATGACATGGGAAAGCTCCATTATTTCACCAGGTTTAATAGGTAATAGATATGCCCAAGCACATCCTTCTTGCAAGGCTACGAGGAGCTTTTAGCAATAACCCTCGAGGATGTATTGGGCAAACTCATCTTGCAACATCTTCAAATATATAGAGAAAATGATGTGAACTATGGAAAATCACTGTGATTCAGGGACAGTGCACTAGACTAGAAGATTAAAGTTCTGCTCCAGCTCCCTCAAGATGCAGTTAGGTCAGTGCTTGGCCCTGTTTCCTTTTCCAGGATTTAGATGATGAGCTTTCCAGGGCAGGGGCTGATGTAAAACAAGAATCAGCTCTTGCTTAAGGCCTCTCTCTATTCGTTTCATGAGAATAATAATAAGGTTTTAAAAAAAGGTCAAATTCAAGCTTGGCAGAATGCCAGAACTCCTCACTGTGGTTCAAAGAAAGCATTTGAGTAACTAAATGTAAGATATAATAATTTATTTCCTTACACTACTCCCTGTTGTGTTTGAGATGTTTGAGAAGTACCTTGCTGGGTGTTTTTTCCCTTTTCTGTGAAGCTGACAGCCATGAGCATTCAATAATCATGTCCTGAGCTCATGTACCTGGTTTTCCATGGGGCCCTGACAACCACTGATACATAAAATTATATATAATCCTTACACAACATGCAGAAGGCTCAAACTGTACTGATCACCAGTGCAACAAAGCAAATACACAGAAAATCAATATAAATACATAGAAATCAATATAAACACAGAAAATACACAGAAAACCAATATAAATACACAGAAATCAACATAAATATACAGAAAATCACGTGAGCTCATTAACACTTAGAAAGAAACTATTGTGAGCTCCATTCAACAGATGAACCCAGTGTGAGACACACATTTATCCCACACGTGTGTGCACATATTGCACACCTGTGCACAGGTACACACACACACACACAGCTGTGGCCATTGGCCAGGTGGGGAGGATTTATTTTAATTATCATCAAGGCCAGGCTGTCAAATTGATTCAGGGGGAAGGAGGGAGGGCAGCACAAGCACATGGTTCTGGCTGCAGGTTGGGACCCACACTTGCTCCTCACCCTCCACATCTGAAGGGATCCAATCTCTCCTGCTCCTGGGAGATGCCAAGCCTGACATTTGTGTTGGAAGCTCTCTAGCACTCACTTCAAGCTTCCTAAAGTTTGTTTCTGACTAGAAGGGGGAAAAAAAAGTCCTGTTTAACGTTTACCAGCTACCAGTAGTTTTACTGGAAACTGTTGAAAACGTTACACAGCTTGTCCTCGGGAGGGGTGAGGTGGTGCCACGATGAATACATGAAGTGTTTTCTCTAAGTTACTCTTCTTCAAGCAAGGCTGAAAAATGATCTCTAGATACAAAGTGAGTTTAGAGATAAACAGAAGGGTTTAGGAGACACAAAACTCTGTGGCCCAGGAAATAGGACAGGAGGAGATCAAAGAATCCCAGAACTGTTTGAGTTGGAAGGGACATTAAAACTCATCCAGTGTCCCCCCTGCCACAGCAGGGACACCTCCCACTGTCCCAGGCTGCTCCAAGCCCCAATGTCCAACCTGGCCTTGGGCACTGCCGGGGATCCAGGGGCAGCCACAGCTTCTCTGGGCACCCTGTCCCAGGGCCTGCCCACCCTGCCAGGGAACAATTCCTGCCCAATATCCCATCCATCCCTGCCCTCTGGCAGTGGGAAGCCATTCCCTGTGTCCTGTCCCCCCAGGCCCTGGTCTCTCTCCAGCTCTCCTGTGGCTGTCTGTGAGGGAGAACTCTGCTGGCACTGCTCAGTTTTGGGGACTCACAGGTGACTCCAACAAAGCCCAGTGTGTGCCCCTTCCTCTCCCACAGGACTCTGTCCATTCCCTCCCTATTTCCTTGACAGAACAGATCTGTGGCCATTTCACACCTCGTTTCTGGACTCAAAATCCCTCTCCTTCCTCCTCCCAGCTACACACACCATCAGGCTGGAGCTCCTTCTCCGCAGAGTTTCTTCCTCAGTGCCATCATGGCACAAACCCACCCAGCAGGAGAATTTATCTAATCTCTCCTTCCCAAAAACCAGATTAGCTCTAAGTTAAAACACTCTTGTTCCTTAAATTTCCTCCTTGTCATGATGCCATCGGAAGCTCTTAATCTTACAAAAGAGCCTGAGGACATCCTGATGCCTCCCTGTGAAGACAGAAAGCAGCCCCCAATGCCAAGATAAGGCTGAGGCATTAAACTAATCCCTGACCTGGGGATGTGCCTGCAGCAGGGCCGGTGGCTGCTCATCCCCGTGGCTGCAGCTCCAATTTAGGGAGTCTGAATTTGGTGAGTTTCATCCCCCGCTCTAGAAGGACTGGTGACACACTTGTGCAAGTACTCAGCTGCAGAGAAGTCAACTCAGCTTGAGATTTAGGTACAGGAGCCCAGTGGAAATGAATCCAGCCCACGCTGGGGCCCTTTGTGGCAGCCTGTGGCCACCAGAGACAGCTCCACAGAGGAGGGGCTGCACAGGAGAGATGGAGCATCCCAAATCATGACCTCCTCCACGGGTGAAGTGGCAGCCAGACATGCAGGTGCTCCCCAGGGCTGGCTGGAGAGGTGATGGCTCCCCCTCAGGTGTGGCTCTGGCCTGGCAGAGCCTGAGGCACCGGGAGCTGCCGGCAGCCCAGCTCCCACCTCCTCTCTGGGCTGCCAGGATTAAAGCTGCTCTTACTCAACAGAAAGTAAAAATCTCCCTCAGCTTGAATAAAACACCAAAGCTGTTGCTCCCAGCCAAAGACCAGAGCACATTTATGAAGCAATTGATCTTCTTTTCACCCCTTTCCCCCACAAATCTGGAGAGACCAAAGACACTTTGCTCGACCCTGCTAAAACCCACAGTGGCACATCCAGCTTGGTTCACCTCTCCTCTGCTCCACAGTCAGAAACACTGCAAGGAACTTGACTCCTGTCCAACTCCCTACATCCAGCACAGCCTTGCAGACATCCATCCATGGCTCCGGGACCTCAGCAGCATATGCTGCAGGAGGTTAGGACATGTCACTCCCTGCACACAAACCCTCTCTGTATCACCTAAAGACTGCTCAAAGCAATGTTTGCAAAACCAGGTTAAATATCAGTGCATGACATCAAGCACTGGCTTCTCTAATTTTGTATTTTTAAGATCAGATAAAAAAGGAAAGGAAGAATTTCCCCTGAATGTCTCTTTAAAGATTTTCCAACAGCTTACACACAAAGCATTTAGACACTTTAATTTCCACTCCAATATGAATACTCTAACCCCAAATGAAACTGATTAAAAATTAAATTCTTATATTAAGTTTAAGATGCGTCTCTTTTCTCCCCAGGTCCCATTAAACACTCTCCCTACACACAATTTAGAAGACAGAAGAGATCCTAGAGAATATTTACAAGGAGAACAAAACCCCCTGAGGGTTTTTATGTTACTACAACATTAATCTATTTTAATCACACAACAGATTAAAAACAAACAACATTAAATGGTTCTGCAAAGTACAGACCAAAAGCCTATCTTTGTTGCACAAAAAAAACCCTCAGGAAAAAATAAAGTGCTTGAAAATAGGGTTATTATGGTGTTCCACAGAGACAGAGCACAGCAAAATCAAGACTGGGCCACCAGAGCTGTAGGTGGGGAGAACATCAGAGAGTCACAGAGTGGGTTGGGTTGGAAGGGACCTCAAAGCCCATCCAGTGCCACCCCTGCCATGGCAGGGACACCTTCCACTGTCCCAGGCTGCTCCAAGCCCCGTCCAGCCTGGCCTCAACACTTCCAGGGATCCAGGGGCAGTCACAGCTTCTCTGAGCAACTCATTCTGTGATTACTTCAGCAGTTATTTCTAGCATTAATCTTGGTCACTCTGGTGTCCTCACTATTTCCTCCAAGGCAGCCCCTGCCCTGTTCTGACACCATGCCCTTTCCAGGTGTGAGCATCCCCCCGGCCACCCACAAACCCTGACTTCAGCTGCTTTTGGGGGATGGAGCCCAAGGAGCACAGCCTGTTCCTCAGAGCTTGCCTTGAGCAGCTGCTCTGAACAGTTCTGGTTTCTATCTCAGGCTCTAAGATTTTATTCAGCTTTAATTATTTACATCTATTTGGACAGTTTCAGTGCAGTGAACTAAAATATCTATCGAACTGTCCACAGGTCACTCTCCTGAATCATCTCAGTGCATTTAGAGGCTGAAGCTCTTCATGGATAGTTCACTCTTCCAGTAGCTCCATCTCGCTGGTGCTAACACAGAACCTCCTCTACTCTCCTGGGGCTCTCAGTGGCCTGGAGATACCAACTGATGCTCAGGACTGTTTCTTCTCATCTTGAATAACCCACATAATTGTGCTTTTGTAATTGAGTTTGTCACCTCCCTGCCCACAAACTCCTGATGAAGAACAGCAGCATTCTCTGGGATCTTGCTGCATCCTGGATCAGATCCATACAGCCAAATCTTTCCAACAGTTACAAGCCAATGTGCTCCACCACAATTTTATAACCACGTTTGCCCAGAAGACATTGGATGGGAGCAGTTACGCTGGAGCTTGAAACTATCTAAAGAAACCACAAAGAAAAAAAGAACTGTTCTTGTTCAAAGGCAAGGAGCTGCTAAGACTCCCTGAAACAAGTGGAAGCATTTCACAAGGATGCTCCGATAATACAGGGTGCTCCAGGCTGCCCTTTTATCTCCACACTGCCAACTCAGCTGCCAAAGCAACCAAAACTTTCAAGGGAATGATTTGTGTAGTTACTGCAGATTTACCAGGAGATACTGCTCACACTGAACATCAGTGGGAGCAGCTGCAGCTGTTTCTGGCAGCATCACTGTGAGTGTGGAGGGGGAAAGTGCAGGGGGTTCTGCACAACAGTCATATTAAAATCCTCCACTATGTTTATTCAGTGGATTTACTCCCAATGTGGTGCAATCCCTGACAGGATTTGATTACTTCATCCCATTCTTCCATTCATCAACGTTCTTTCTTCCCAAACCAGCTGCTGCAATGGCTAATCCATGTTCACTGTGGAGGACAAAGGGGAGGAATGAGCAATCCCTGCCCCTTGCTGCACTTTGGGGTGCACTTTGCTCCTGGGAGGGAGCACTGCAATCCTGCTGCCCTGCCTGGGATCCAGGGGAGATCCTCCTCCCTCCCTCTCCAGGACCAGACACTGACACACAGCCCAAGAAAATACTTCTAAAGCCTCTCAGAGCATGTGTAGCACACAGAGATTTCCACCAGTGGCTGGAAATGTTCTCACGTCAGACACATGGAGTGTCTGCCATCTGCCATCCCCTGGGTGACACTAGTGAGGGATCCCAGGAGTGACCAGGCCTTGGGAGAAGGAACAAACCAAAAGTTGTGGCCACAGCAGCAACACAAGCAGTGTCCCAGACATGGGACGTATGGACAGGACATCGAGAACGACACAAGGACCCCATTTAACTCCTGTAAATATGCACAAGGTGTAAATCTCTGCCTAGGTGAGATTACAGAATCCTAGATGGTTTGAATTGGAAGGGACCTCAAAAACCATCTTCTCTCAACCTGCCATGGCAGGGACATCTTCCACTATCCCAGCCTGCTCCAAGCGCTGTCCAATCTGGCTTTGGGCATTTCCAGGGATCCAGGGGCAGCCACAGCTGCTCTGGGCATCCTGTGCCAGGGCCTGCCCACCCTCCCAGGGAACAATTTATTCCTATATCCAACCTAAATCCATTCTCTGTCTGTTTGAAGCCATTTCCCTTTGTCCTGTCACTTCAGTCCCTTGTGAATAAACTCCCTCCATCTTTCCTATGGGCTCCCTTCAGAAGGTCACAATTAGGAGATCCTTCACTGCTCTTACAGCAAAAACTTTGTAGTGTTTTCAGTCTCAAGTATAAAACTCACCACAAGTCAATGCCCCCTCTTAGGAACCTGCTTTAAAAACCAGAGGATGTATATTCAGGGCTTTCTTTATTTGCATTGCAGTTTTTAGCCTCATGAAAGGGAATGTTTTTCACATAATGATATTACTTCAGGATCTAAGATAACAACAACAAAAAAGATGATGAGACTTCTGATAAAATCATGAAAGGCAGTAATGCTGCATCTTATTACCACTCCATGGTAATTCAGCTTCTCTTAGTGGTAATGGCCTCTCTAACAGCAGACAAGAGCTGTTGTTGAGCTCTGCTAATCATGCAGGAGATGGAACTGTGAGGCAGCTGAAGCAGCAGCTCCTTCCAGGGCCACACACTTGGCAAGGTAACATTATCTCTGCATTTTACAGGTTTTCACAGTAAAAAATCACTCTTCAAAACCATATGCAATGATATTGTGAATGAACTTTAAGCTGCTTAAGTAACCATCAGCTCACAAAAGGAAGAAATTAAGTAGCTGTGCCATGGTGAATAGATGGTGTAAATGTGTGTCAGTGCCACCATCAGTGGCTGAATCTCTGCAGGATTCTTCCATTCACCTGTTTGAAACTGCAGAGGCACCATACCCACACCTGGATTTGAACCAGCTGCTACAGCTCGGAGACATCAGCTTTAAAAAATACCTGTAAATACTTAAGGATAATAAATGCTCAGCTCCATGTTTATCCAAGCTCCTGGTGTGCCACCTTTGAGTCACGGAATCATAGAATCACTAAGATTGGAAAACACCTCTAAGATCATTTAGTCTAATCACTAAAAAAATGAAAAATTGCTTTCAAGACATCCCCTCTCACACACCACAGTGTGAGGACAGGGTCCACTTCCCATCCTGATCCTTTACCATGCCAAGTGTTCAAGTATCCACCCAATACACAGCTCCAAAGGATCCCCCAACACCACGTGTGAGTGTGGATTAAATACTGACTCAGAAGAAAAAGTATCACTGTTTGCAGCAGCAACACAAGGGTGAGATCTCAGCATTCTCACGGTCAAAGGGCTTGGGGGAAAGTGTGAAGAAAGTTTTTAATCTTCCTATTCCCAAAATAATCCTGGGTACCCATTCCAGAACTCCAATTTTGGATTCCAGGAATGACAACAGAGCAGCTCATTGAAGTGTAAGTTATTCAGGGAGCAGTATTTCACCCAAATAAGTGCAATGACTATTTGTTGCAATATCTGATACACAAGAAACACAGCAAAGAAAAACAGAGTAAGAAAAATATACTTTCTCCCCCTGTGCTATTTTCTTGAAATTTTATTTTCAAGGGGTTCTTGTTGCCAGCCTTTTCCCAAACCAGTTTGCAGTCAGGCCTCATTTAAGTCTGGGAGTTGGTGCTGGGCTACCATGTACAGCCTCCTCTTTGATAAACAACTCCTGTCCCACACTAAAAAAATAAAATTAGTCTCACTAAATGGATTTCACTTTTTTTAAAACCAGAAGAACACGTTGTCTTCTACACTTTAAATTCCAATACAGCCAACTAAATTAAAACACACTGCCAAATGCTCTCGCTATTAAGACTAAAATCACTCCAGAAACTGGACATCAGTTAATCTTCCAGCTAAGAATATCACATAGAGAAGACAAGGGGATCTTGCCAGTCATCTTAAAATGAAGACTGATAAAGCAAAAAATAACTCAGCAGCTTGTGCTCCGTTAATGTTCTCGTTGGTGGTTACTACACCCAGCATCAGGGGGTGCTCACTGATCCAGGGCCATGGTGCTTTTCCAAAATCATCCCCAGGATGAAACAGTCCACAAGGGTCTATACTTAGCACAGTATCACTTTCAGGCTAAAAATGCTCTTTCAGCTACTAAATCCCTTCCTGAAGAGGTGGCCTCGTGTTTGGGCATCAGCCCCTGCTTCTGTTGTGCTGTTGCCATAACAGAGGAGCAGAGCTCTGAGCACTGCCCTGTCTCCTCTGGCCAGACACTCCAAGTTGTTGTCACTCTTGCCCTGGGATCAGACTGGTTTCATCCTAATCCCCATCCCCATCCCAAGGGAGATGTGCACCAGGGGCTCCCAGGGCACATGGGCACTGCACAGCCATTGGAAAGCTCTGCCTGGGGAATGGGCTGGAGCAGGGAAGGACCATGGGCTGGTTTGGGATCCCCACAGCTGCTGCAGACTCCAGGAGAATCCCTTCTCCAGCTCCTTGGACAGCTCAGCCCCTGAGTGACTGAGCAGAGGACACACCACCACTGCAGCAGCAGAGGGAAATGAGAAACATCAGAACATGGGCCTGTTCTGAGCCTCTGCAATGCCTTCCTAAAGGAGGACTTACCTCCTCTGGGTCATTAAATTAAAACATCTCAACAAACCTTACCAATACAACCAGAACTAAAATGAGTTTCAGCAGCTCTTCTCTTGGGAGTGGAGGGGAGTTATCAGTCAAGCCCAAATGTGAACAGGATCTAAACAAGAGCTAAAAAGCAGAGGGATTCCAACCCTGCCTCTCATCTGCTTCTTGGAAATCCATTTCTTAGATAACTAAAAGGCAGGTAAATAATAGAAAAAGATCTGTACTAAGTAGATCATTTGTTTTCAGGGATGTAAGTGGCAAATGCTGAATTTCTTTTTCATCTTGCCTTGAGTTGCAGCAAACTGTCACTCTTACATGGGCAGCAAGGGAAAAACATACTTATTATTAGAAAACAATCACTGCCAGATCTGATAACAATCTGACATTAACAACTGTGGGGATTCTGCTGCCAAGGATGTCTTGTGTTATTTAAAAAACAAAAAAGAAAAAATCCTGAGGGGGGAAAGCACACAAACAAATAATTGTTTTACATCCTATTAATAAACCTCTACAGCTCATGCCTCCCTCAGAAAATGCTCACGGTCCTGCCATCACCTTCCAGACCAAATGACATTTAACATTCCTGAGGTTAGGAAAAACAATCACATCTGTCCTAGAATCTGCCACAAACAGGGGGGTGCTGTTTTTATCCAGCCATTCTACAGGGAGACATGACCTCCTTTTTTGTAGTGGCTCCTGCTCCCCATAGCCAAGGCTGGAAGGATTTACTCCCTCCTTTATTTTTCCAGTCTTAATCCCTGTTTGCAGCCTGAGCTCCAACAGCAGCACCATTCACACACATAACCACATTACAGAGGTCAAGATCAGCTTTTAGGTGACTCGAGTTGGGTACAAAACTCTTCACTTGGCTTCTGAGTTCCAGCTTCAACCAGTGAGGGATCTGTCAACCTACTGACCCCATCCACACTGAGCTAAAGCCTTTGGACAGTAAATATTTTGGCTGTACATTCTGAGAATGCACCTAAATGGACCCAATGTGCACAGGCAGTGGCAGCATTAAGTGAGTGGTAGAATACCAGAAGGTTTTTGAGGGTTTTACAGCCTTCACCAAAGGCTGTAGGATAGTTTGACTTCTCCACAACAGGTTAGGAAGTCACAAAAAAAAAAAAAAAAAAAAAAAAAAAAAAAAAATCAGACCTAATCACAGCATTGAAAGGGCCAGAAAACCATGTGCATATGCAGATGCCTCTAAATAGGTGAAGTAACAATCTAGATGGTTCAAATAAAGGAAGACAATCTTTCATTTTAGTTTTTACATGTGTCTTGAAGGATTCAAGCCCAGCAGGCACTGCAGCTGCTGAAGTTCCTGTGTTCACTGAAGTCACTAAGTTCATTGAAGTTCCTGTGTCCACTGCTCATGTTGAATTCACAGCAGAATCCCCCCAGTTGCTGGGGTTTTTTTACACAGTTGATGCTACAGTGTGTACTGTAGTTTCTTACTGAGTTTGTATCTGTTCTTAGATTTTACAGTGAAAGGCTTTTTTAGACAAGTTCAGGTTCCGTGTGTGCAGACAAAGTGGGGATCTGAGTGGGGTGTGTGGCAAAATTTTTCACAAAACACTCTCCCATCTGAAAATGAAGTTTTGTTTCTTCACTGGTATTATCTGGAGTTCCTGCACCATTCTGCATTACAGTCCTCACCCCTTTGTAATGACCTCCTGGGAGTTAAACCCTCAGCTGTGCCCCCAGGCTCACAGAAGCCACTCCAACACTGAAAATGGGATAAGAGCTGCAGCCAGGTCTGGAGCACATCACAGAAATCTCTGTCTTCAAAGGCCCAAGAATCCTCTGTGTTCTCATGGCCACTCCCAAACACAGGCAGCCACCCAGGAGCTGTGTGATAGACACAAGGCATGTCCTGGATTGCCCCACATTTACACACAGGGCTGGATTTAAACCAAGGCACTGACCAGGACTGGCTGGGGCAGCCAAAGGCACCCCTGCACTCACAGACCATGGGGAGCCTCCAACAGTGACAGTGTCTGAGCAGGGCTGAACCCAGGGGGCACAGAACCACGGAATCATGGAATCCTAGAATGGTTTGGGCCCCTAAAGATCATCTCATTCCACCTCTCTGCCACGTACTGAACTTCATCTGCCTCCAACCCCTCCACCAAATCCCAAACTTCTCGAGGACAGATGCCCCAATCTCGCTGATGCTCCCTGCTTGTAAAAGGCCTTTGTAAGATGAATCCCACAAACAGGAGACTCCCTGGTTGGACTTCCCTCCTCCCCTGTGCTCTTCATTGCCCTTGTTTTGTTCTGGTTGCTGGGTTTGGCCTTTTCCCTGGAGTGGTGGAACACAGAGCTTGTGGGGTGTGTAACCCTGGCAGCCCTGGAGCTGCTCCTGCCCCAGCCCAGCCCTGGGAGCTCTTCTCCTCACACTCTCCAGTTCATGCCTCAGGAGGGTGACCTGGGAATCGACTCTTCCCTGATGTGAGTGCAAATCACTTTCCAAGTTTAGTCTCATTTTGACTGTGCCTACCAGCCAAGGGTCACTTAAAGACTCCATCCTCTCCTTCCTTGTCTCAAAAGATTATAATTTGCCCATTGCAATTCACATCAGGATGCAATTTGGCAGGTAAGTTAGAAGTCTGGAGGCAATTATTTTTCTTTCTTTGGAGAAATGGGTTATATTCATTCAGTTATTTCTCATTTATTTTAGATGGAGCACAGAGGGAGAAAAAAGGGAAAGGAAAACAAGATGGGTTTAGATTTTATGATAGGATTGACACTTGATGTTTTGACATCTTAGCAGGGTTGATTATACTGATATATGCAATCCATGCATCTAATTCTACCCGAGAGGAAAGGGCTGTAACAGGAGTGTCTCAGCTCTTACAGCCAGGTATTCATGTGCCAATGAAAACAACCATTATGGCAGATCCTCAGGACTCACCCCCACAGAGCAGTCACAGTTATTATTAGCCAGTGTAAATCACCTCATTTGTAACAGATGAAATTTCTTCCTTTGAATCCGATGAGTGATGTGCTGCTCTCAGCTTACCAGGAAACACCTTTCTTATACCAGTGATTTTCCTTGGAAACACAGCCAAAAACTACATTTAAATTACACTCAGGTTTTTACAGCAGCACACGTGACAGGGACCTTCCTGCCGATGAGCTGACCCTGCCCTGACCTCTCTTGCCAATCATCCACCATCATCCAGCCTTGCCAGCGCCTGTGTTCTCTGGACACCACAAATTAAAGGGTTAATGCCCAGATCTAAGGAACAACCTGGACAACACAGAAAGGATTAAATATGGGTGAGTGGCTTTTCCCCTCCACAGACTCTTTGTACAGCTCTGGTGGACTCTGGTGGAGGACAAGACAGTTTTCCAGCTGGATTTTTCCAGACCTTGCTATATTAATATTTTCATTATTTTCTCTCTACCCTATAAAATATGGTTTCCACATGGCTCAAAGAATTACCTACTAGAAGCCTTCCCTTTTCTCATTTCTCCTCACCAGATGGATTTGGAAAAGAATTTCACTGAGCCCAGATCTCTAAGCAGGTCCCAGGGCGGACTCAGCCCTATGTCCCCCTGTCACAGCATCCCAGAAAGGTTTGGGTTGGAAGGAACCTTAAATCCCATCCACACCCACCCCCTGCCATGGGCAGGGACACCTTCCACTGTCCCAGGCTGCTCCAAGCCCCAGTGTCCAACCTGGTCTTGGGCACTGCCAGGGATCCAGGGGCAGCCACAGCTGCTCTGGGCACCCTGTGCCAGGGCCTGCCCACCCTGCCAGGGAACAATTCCTGCCCAATTTTCAGTCTCACTCTACTCTCAGTTACCTCCCTATCAATCACTAAACCCACTCACAAACTCATTTCCATTTTAAAAAGCAAATTATTAGAAAAGAGTGGTTCCAGAACTCCCATTTATTGGAGAAAAGTGATTACTTATTTCAGCAGTTAAAAAGTGGATGCAGCAAGTTTTATTTTAGCCAATTAAAGAAGCTCCATGTGAGCTCCCCGTCAGCCCCAACCAATTCCACGTGAGCACAGCAATGTGCAAAGCTGCCACTGAAACAGTTCAGTGAGCCTTAGCCTAGAATAAACTTGCCAGATCAGATCTTTACTTGAAAACTGAATTTTAGGAAACTGCAGCTTTTCTTGCAAATCTTTTCAGGCACCGTGCCCTGTAAAACAGCCAGTGAGATTTCTCTGACATTCCAGTGGAAACCTAAGTTTTCCCAGAGACTGCCAAGATTTAAAGTCACAGTATAATCTCACCTTCAGGTTCTGGGGCCCACTTCCCTTATCAATTAACCTGTCAGCCGACAGTCGGCTCTAATTAATTTAATCCTTTTTTAATGAAAAGAATTTGCCTTGAGCACAGTCTGTCAGCTCCAGAACCACTCTCCAATTGGGACATGTCGCAGCAAACCCCATTAAATATCTGCAGGGAACCTCACACTCCCCTTGGCTTCTGCAGAGACATATCGTGTTATTTTTCCACGTCTCTACCCTGCTGCCACTAGAGGATTTTTCCTACAAAAATCTGCCCTTGCATTTGGCCCTGATGCACCTTTGTTCCAGCTGCTTGCAGAAGTTGTGTTTGTGTATCCATCATCCCAGAGCAGAGAGGCTCCCAGACAAAATTCTAACACCAGAGGCCTCTGAGAAAATAATTTTTTTGGGAATACTCAGTGTCTGAGGTGGAGATTTCTCAAAATGCACAGAAGGAGTGTCATCCAGAACCCTGGCTCCAAGAACAAGATTTTAGACTATTTCTTTTAAAATGACACAGTGACAGACTTTGTGGATTCCATGGACACTCAGACTTGATGAACACTGAGACTTTGCAGACACACCACACTCCCATCCTCTGGAAGAGCCACAGTTTGGAAAGAACTCCCCACACACCATCCCTGGGGTGTGCATTCCCCAGGTGGGAGGAGATGGACACAGGAGCTGTTCTCTGGCTGTATTGCATTAGAAAAACAGGGATAATCCCTATGCTAATGATCCCCCTGCTCCCCTTGACTTCAAAGGGTTTGGGATTACAGCTGTAATCTTCTGCAAGTGTTAGCAAACAAAATTACAAGTTTTAACTCTACAGGTTCCAACAAATTCCCCTTGCCCTCAGTGCAGCAACAGACTTAAAAATAGATGTAATGAGCAGCTTTGGATCTGCATAAATCCCCTCTGGAGTTCATTAATGATTTCATTTCTGGCAAGACACCATGTCAAACGAGGGAGCATTATTAAAAACATACATAGATATATGTACCTGAAAGTGCATTCCTGCAGATGCTCAGGGAGAAAAGGAGGCTGTGTAATTTTGGTTTACCTTTTAAAGAACATGATTGTAACGGCGTGTAACTCTAAAGCCTTTTGTTCTCAGAACTAATTGCAGCTCTCCAAGGGACGTCTGAATCTGCAATTATTTTTATATTTGAGAAAATGGGATTTGAAGGTTTACCATGGAATCATGGAGTGGTTTGGGTTGGAAGGGACCTCAAAGCACATCCATTCCCACCCCCTGCCATGGGCAGGGACACCTTCCATCCACTTCCAATCTTCCAGGCTACTCCAAGCCCCAATGTCCAACCTGGCCTTGGGCACTGCCAGGGATCCAGGCGCAGCCACAGCTGCTCTGGGCACCCTGTGCCAGGGCCTGCCCACCCTCCCAGGGAACAATTCCTGCCCAATATCCCATCCAGCCCTGCCCTCTGGCAGTGGGAAGCCATTCCCTGTCTCCTGTCCCTCCATCCCTTGTCCCCAGTCCCTCTCCAGCTCCTCTGGAGCCCCTTCAGACACTGGAAGGCCACAGAAAGTTAATTCCAGAGCCTCCTCTTCACCAACAACCCCAACTCTCTCAGCCTTTCCTCACAGCAGAGCAGGTCCAGCCCCTGGAGCATCTTCATGGCCTCCTCTGGACTCATCCCAGCCTTTCAAGTCCTGCACTCAAACACGAGCAGTTCAGATCCTGCCGCTGTTTGTTCCTAATCTGCACAATAAAGGTGAATTATTGCTCCGTGCAGCTCCCACTTCACAGCACGGCTGCTGGTGCATGAAATCCCAGGAATGTGCCTGTTGTCAAGGCAAGGTTCAGCACGTCCATCAGCAAACCACCCTCAGGAAATTCGCTCCTGGATGATGTGGTGTTGTTGCAAGAAGAGAAATCTCAAACACACCGTGCCAGAAAGTATGTGCTGCCTCCACCTCCCGTTTACTCCTCAGGGGAAAAGGTAAAGAGTATAAGCAATTTCTTTCTTTTTTTAAAAGAAAAAAAGTCTAACCTGCCTGAGATGTAGGGAAGTCATTTACCTTCTGTCTGTCAGAGCAAGTTCTCTGTATGCTTTTTCTATATTAAAACCACAGCCCAACAGAATGGATTCACTTCATCTACAAAGGGCAAAGTTTAAGTTGCAGAGAGAAAATGAAAGCCCAGTGATAAACTCCGAGTTTTAAGCAGTGCTTAAGTTCCATGGTTAGCCAAAGGAAAGCAAATAAAACTGAAATATTCAAATGGAAACTACTAAAGTCTGTTTATCACATCCTGAAGAATCAGCTCAAAGACAGAATCCTATTCCCTGCCTCCTGTTTGCATTTGGAAATTACTTTATCCATAATATGTTTACTAAAATAAGCAACATGAACACATAAATTTTGAAAGCAGGCTTTTACCCACAAACTAGGCTGATCCCTGAGCTTTGAAGTTCCCATAGCTGCCCTGGTTTTTTTGGCCACTCCTTGTCCTGACTGCTAGCAGCAGAAGAATCATAAAATATTGCAGAAAAATGCTAGAGATTCTTGGCCAAAACAAGCAACATCCCCCCTGTAGCATCTTTCTGAACCACTGCCAGTAACATCACAATGCTGCTTCTCCCTCTCTTCCCCATGCTCTGCTTACCAACACTGCCTGCCTGAGCACAGCAAACAACCACTGGAAAGGGAATATCCTCATTCTGGGCTGCTGGTACCACCTGGGCACACACTGGGACTCACCTGGCTGAAAATCCCGACTTGCTACTCACTCACGAGCACAAAAAAGAAGTTAAAAACGGCTTAAAAAGGAGAAGTTCCAGGAAATGTCAGGTTACAGAGTCTCTCACACACTTGTGAATGTACCCATTTGATTTTATCCACTAAGTCACACAGGATTAGCAATATCAGCTACTCAGAGAACCCCAAAAGTTTTGGGTTGGAAGGGACCTTAAATCCCATCCAGTGCCACCCCAGCCATGGGCAGGGACACCTTCCCCTGTCCCAGGCTGCTCCAACCCCAATGTCCAGCCTGGCCTTGGACACTGCCAGGGATCCAGGGCCAGCCACAGCTGCTCTGGGCACCCTGTGCCAGGGCCTGCCCACCCTCCCAGGGGAGAACTTCTTCCTACTATCCCACCTACCCCTGCCCTCCTTCAGTTTAAAGCCATTCCCTGTGTCCTATCAGACTCAGCTGTGAACTCCAGGGCTCCAGGGTATTTTCCTGCAGCTCCCTGGACACCCCAGAGCCCTGGGGAATTTGGGATGTGCCAGGAGGGTGGGCAGAGCAGGGCTGGGGCTGTGCTGCTGTGGGGAAGGGCAGCAGCCAACACTCCCCGAGGATGTGGGACTGTGCCCCTGTGCTGGCAGAGCCCAGCTGACCCACAGGGCTGCAGGACAGTGACTGCCCCAAAGGGACTGTCCTGCTGAGGACACCTCACTTTTGGGGACCCTGGTGCAGCCATTGCTGCCTTCTCAGGACACATTAACACTCTCCAAACACAAGAGGTTTCATTGCTTTTGTGTAAACTGCCAGAACAATCAAAACCATCATTAGAGACAAGTTACTGGCTAATCTAATTTTTAAGTATGCACAGCAATTAACTTAAAATTAATTATAATATAAGACTAAAAGGCAAAGATGGATCACTTCCTGTCACATCCACAGACCCCCTAAGATGACAGTGTGTGAGTGCCACTGTTTTTTAATTATTATTTCTTCAAATGCCTTTGTTAAGCCTTTGTTCAAAGTTGCCAGCCCTTTACCTGCAGGAAAATGGCAATGACTTGTCCTGGGCTGGTGAGGAGATGCCACACAGCATCCCCCAGCTGTCCCCTGTGTCCCAGCACTCCCTGAAGAGTGGTGGCTGTCACCAGCAAGGGCTGTGGCAGCTCACTGTGCTTAGGGTTTGCTTCACCCAATTATTTGTTTGTCACTGACAGACCTGCGTATCCAGCAGGTATTGTCAAGTTATTTTTGGCCCCAATATAGTGGCAAAACATAATGAGGCCTTGAGGTGAACAACCACCTTGGCAGCAAGGCACTAAGCTGATGTGCTGTTGAAAGGCTGGAGAGCAATTAGGTTATTTGAGTAAGAGGAGATGCTGGACAGGGCATGTGAAGACAGAGAAAACAAGCTTAAGTATTAAAACACCAACCCCCTCCTTCAAGCTGTCAGCTATTTAAGCAAGATGTTAATTTACTGCAGGCTGGATTGTCAACAAACTTAATTTTTTTATTAATTCAAAAGATGCACAGACTTGTCCCACATGCACATATTGCCCAGCCCTTTCCAGACAAGTGGAACAGCTTGCCAGATGATTGTTATCACCATTTAATTGTATTACAGTGATTCCCACAAGTCCTGGCCGTGGGCCTGTTGTGCAGAGAGTGAGGGGCTGTGCAAACAGGACCAAAGGTGGTCTGTGGAGTGATAAGTTCAGACTAAGAGTCAGCATCAGACACAGAGAGCAGACCACAAAGCAGATGGAAAACCAGCTCAGTCGAGGCCCATCACCCCCCGAGGCACCTCAGAGGGTGCCAAAGGCATGGAGTGACCTGAGGAGCACCAGGGGAGGGCACAACTCCTCTCTGCTGCTCTGTGGGTGTCACCTGGTGTCCATGGGACTGCTCAGTGAATGGGGTCACACCCAGGGAGCCCCCAAACACCCCTGGCACTGCACAGCACCTGGCTCTGCAGAGGACACCCTCGGGCACCCTCTGTGGGAAGTGGTTCTGGCCTGTCTGACTGATCAAACTGGGCCTTATCTACCCAAACTCCACATCACATCCTGTCTGCATCACCACAGGAAGTGCATACAGCATCTGAGGGCAGCATTGGGCCAGGACATTTTAAAGAACCACAGAATCACAGAATGGGTTGGGTTGGAAAAGACCTCAAAGCTCATCTCATTCCAACCCCCCTTCCACAGGACACCTTCCACCATCCCAGCTTGCTCCAAGCCCCACCCAACCTGGCCTTGGGCACTTCCAGAGGGTCACCTTAAGAAGATATTTATTTTTATAAAATATTTATGCAGATACACCTACCTCTAGAAGATAAGCACCTTCCAAGTACAAATTCATAGGCCACTGATTTGGGCATAACATATCTAGACAAACCACTGGGAAAATACAGGAGCAAGTACAACAGCCACCTTTTAGGAAGGAACACTGACCCCCACCACTGAAGATAGCTGCTAGACAAGAAAAGTTACCTTTGCAACACAGAAACAAGAGTTTTCTAATTCAATCCATAGAGCCAGTTGGTTTGGCTTTACCTTTTCAAGTGGCCAAGGATGAGGTTCTGTACCCAAAGGTCATGATTTCTCTTGGAGCCTGGACTGAGCAGGTCACAGGGAGAAGTTTGCTCATGGCTGTGGCTGAGGGCTGGCTGCAGATGACAGGACACCTCTCTTGCTGCATGTACAGCTGGGCTACAGCTGGACATAACGAGCCTGATCATAACAGACCCAATTTGGCTGACCTGGCTTGTTCTAGGAGTCCCATGGGGAACAAAGGCCTCATCCAATCCCACCTAAGCCCTGGATGCAGACACACTACTGGCCAGAGATCTTGGTGGTGCAGAGATTCCCAACCAACTGGCTTCCCAAACCTGGGAAATTCAAACTGGCCATAAAAGGGAGTTTGGAACAATAAAATGAGGCTGTTGCTCAGAACTTGAGAAGTTCCTGTGTCGTGTGTCTGCCTCCAACCCCGACCCTCACGTTACAGCTGCACAGGGAGCAGCACCAGGGGCACAGGGACATCCCCAGTGTCAGCTCATCCCTCTGACCACTACAGGCACTTGCTGGTGTGTTCTGAGGGCTGCTCACCCTGTCTGCAGCCAGACACCACTGTTCAAGTATGAGCTGGGTTGCTCAAGAACCACATCTTCAAAATGACTCTGCCTGGGGCAGCTTTAAATGTGTCTGATGCAGCCATGGGATTTCTCTTGGCATAGGGAAAGAGGCTGAACTGGTGTTCCAGGACTGTTCCCCAGCATGCTCTCATCCCTGAATTCAGAGAACCTGGTACAACCCTTCCACTCTGCTCCTTCCACAACCCTGACTGCTTTCCATCTTTTCACCCACATGGTAAATCTTTCCCAGATCCCAAAGGCTCTGGAGGCTGTTTATTCATACAGTAACAATCCTCACCTTCAAATCAACACCCACTTGACTGCGAGTTAGAAACACAAGACTGAACTTCTGGCAATGAATGAAGACCAGAACGAAGACCAAGATCATTCCTCTGACTTTCCTGATGAAGAGACAGGTGAGAGCCCAGGAGTTCACCCCATTCCTTCCATATGAGAACTACGTAAGACCTGTTTAGAGCTCAGAAGATCATCAGGAGAACCTGAAGAACAGTACATGAAGAAGCTCTCCTAGATGCAATCAGATGGAAGAGGAAAGATTCCAGCTGTTCCCTCTCAGGAGTGTGAAAAACTCAGCATCAGACTTTCCATCTATCACAGCCTGAAGTGTCTCCCTGCCTCCCTGACCAAAATACCTGAGGACCAACTGCCTTGGGAGAGCAATTCCCTTAATGACAACAGTCTCTTTGTGCTACCCCAGGGTGCCAGGAGAGCTGGTATTTGTAGTTCCACAGTAGGCACTGTGCTCCTGGCACAGCTTCCCACCTGTCCCCAGGGGCAGCAGGTCCTGCCTGGCACTGAAAAACTGCCAAAGTCAGATTTTAATAATCATTTATCTCAGCAACATGGGCCAGGAGAAAAGAAAAATCCCAACAGTTATTATCACAGGACAGAACAAACTGGTGCTGAGGTCCCCAGGCAGCTCCCACACCTGCTGAAAGCTGCACAGGCTCCAGGCATACAACCCCAGCAATAAACCCAGCCAGCAGCAGCAAAACCAGGGCCTTGCTCATCTGCTTTTGATTTTTAAACGCTGCTTCTCTTAATAAATGAAGTTTCAGTGCTTATGGGACCAACAACCCAGTAAATGAACTAAGTATTTATTTGTGGCTTTATTACTTGGCAGACCCATTTCCATGGAGTCATTTTTCCTTAGGACCCAGCTTGCTCTGCAGCAGCTGTTTTCTATTACCAGCCACTCAAATTCCTTTGCCTCTAATTTCCAAAAGTGCCCACTAACTTGAAGTATTTGGGAACTACAGCAAATGGCTGTGGGAGCTCAGCAGCACTTCCACCTCATCCCTCTTCCCAGGTTCTTCCCCATCTCCCTCACCACAGCCTGAGCTGGCCCAGCTGGCCTCAGTTCTCCAGATCCCCCCAGCCTCCAGACCCCTCAATGTTTGTGAAACCCCATGAAGGACCCTCAGAATACAAAGTGACCCAGGAGAGGCTCCCACAGGGGCTGGAGAAGAAGGGGGTTTGGCCCATGCCGTGCATGACCTTTAAATCACTACAGGTGAGGGGGGAACAGGAGGCTTGGGAAGCTCCTCTGGCTGTGAACAGGAGACTGGAATAAATCAGGTGGCTCTGGAGGGCACAGGGCAAGCTGTGAGTGTGCCTTGAGCCAGGATTTCAAGTGCCAGGGGAAATCCTTCTGCACTAACACAGACTACAGCTCTGGTGGGGTTTGGGTCTTGTGCTGCTGGACTTGTAAACTCTCTCCTGGTCCCACTCTAAACAGCCTTAGCAAGCTGAGGTCTTCTGCTCCAAAAAAACAAGAAAAGAAAAAGGTTTCTTGGGAACAAAAATTTTGGCTTAGAAATTGTTCCCTGGGAGGATGGGCATGCCCTGGCACAGGGTGCCCAGAGCAGCTGTGGCTGCCCCTGGATCCCTGGCAGAGCCCAAAGCCAGGCTGGACATTGGGGCTTGGAGCAGCCTGGGACAGTGGAAGGTGTCCCTGCCCACGGCAGAGGTTGGGAATGAGATAAGCTTTAAGGTCCTTTCCAACCCAAACCATTCTGGGATTCTCAGTTCTGTGATAATTCACAGAAGGAGCCCCCTCCCAGCTCCCAGCTCCCTCTCCCAGTACATGTAACTCAAGGCCCTTAACTGCTCTAAAGGGCACTTCACTCAGTTTATCTGCTTCTTTGTTTGCCACTTTCTAAGTACACATTGATACTGGCTTTTTTAAACCACTTGAACATTGTGCAAGGCCCTTTCAGACACTTGAGGCCTCTCTCAGCCAGTCACATCCAGCTTGGAAAACAGAATTTGTTACAGTGGGTAACTGAGTGCATTGGACAACACCAGGACAAGTGGTGATGGCAGCTGAAGCTGTGTCCTGACCCTGGGCTGGTCCTCCAGCACCTTGGTGGGGGCAGCCCCTCTGCCCTTGCCCAGGCTCTGCCTCCTCTCACTCCACTTTTCACTTGAGAAACTCAGCTGCAAAATTACCTTTTTTTTATTTTATTTTTTTCTTTTTTTTCTGTGTTTGGGTTTTTGGCGAGAAACCACTCAGCTCCCACTGCCCAACTTTGGTGCCCAAAGCCAGGGCAGCAGCCAGGTAGGGGAAGAGAATGGGAGCTGCTGGGGACAGGGACAGCAAAAGGGGCTTGAGTCACCCTCATTCAGCAACATCCAGCAGGGATAAGAAAAAAGGAAATCTCAGTGATCCTGGGCAGCTGAGAGACCCCAGGGTATCCCAGGATTTATTCCTGTGGCTCTCATCCAGCAGAGCACTCAAGTAAACACTGGGTGTTAACAAGTGTTTGAAGCCAGTGGAGCAAGGAAGCACAACACTGAGATGAAGCCTGAACAAGGACAAATCAGTTTATTCTGCCCCTTGAGCCCAGAAATGCTCTCTCATAACCCCCTCCATCTCCTGAGACTCACAGAATCCCTTCATGACCAGGCCCTGCCTTTTCCTTTGGATACTCTGTACTGAGCCCTGAGAAAGCTAAAAATTCACCAGATTAAAGTTTCATCCTTCACAAAGTCTTCTTTGCCACCAGAAGGAACGTGGTGGCTCTCACTGGGAAGCTTGATTTCAGTTTTTCTGCCTACTCAGACAAATATTATTGCACTCAGGTCATACACTGAAGAGTTTCTTCACATGTTCCGACTCTGTGTTTTTCTAGGAAAAAAGAAAAAAAGCTGAGATTTTGGAAAGCAACAGTGAGATCTGCCTGTGGTTCTCCACTCCTATTCCCACACTTCGGAAAACAACGACTAATTCATAGAACTTCATGGGCTTTTGTGGGCAGTCTGCATGATAAAATAACATCTGACTCTGTGGGATCATTTTGTGTGGAGAAATATTTAGAATATGTCAGGGTGGTGATTAATCATGAAATAGTTTGGGTTGGAAGGGACCTCAAATCTCATTTCACTCCAGCCCCTCTGTGGACAGGGACACTTCCACCAGATCTCATTGCTCCAAACCCTGCCCAATCTTTTTGAAGGCAAAAAGCATTCTTGTTTGGGGGACAGTTGAGAACTGGAAGAAAAAAAAACCCTTTTGCTTTGGTTTTAAGCACCTTTTAACACTTTATTAAAAAAACCCCCAAAAAATAAAAAGGAAAAAAAATCCACAATTCCTGTAGACAACCCTGCAAAACTCCTACTGACATCCAGAGTGTCAAGACTGTAGGATGTGGGATATTTTGGGGTGCTTTTTCTTTTTTAAATTACAGTAGCTGTCTAACAGCCCTTGCCCAGGCTGTGCAGTTGTGCCAAGTGACAAGGCATCAGATCCTATGGGAGAAGGGCTGAGGAGGTGACCTGGAGGGTTGGTGGCACAGCTGGGTGTTTGGGAAGCCTGGACAACCCCTGTGCCCCACAGCCACACCCTGAGCACCTCACAGCCACACCCTGAGCACATTCTGCACAGCTCTCACTTCAAACTATCTTAGAAGAGAGGCTGGTGGTGCACCTTGGATGGTGGCTGGGAATCAACCACTTCTCTCTAGGTAAAGTAAGTAAAGTTAAAGGTAAATTTAATTTATGGCCATTCCTTCTATTTTTATTTTATTTTTGAGCCATGCAGGGCACACAGTCCCCACAATATTCGATGGTGCTGCTGGAGGCATCCCTGCTCCCCTCCAGGGCTGGGGGTGACAGTGGCACATCCTGGGAACACCCTGTGTCAGCTGTCCCCTCCCTCCAGTGTCCCCTGGGTGCTCCCTCAGGCCTGGAGGGTGCCCTGTGGTCCCCTTACAACCCAAGCAAGGGGCTGTGGAACCAGAGTCCATCCAGAACCAGCATTAAATGATGAATCCAGTGAAGGAACTCACACTGTACTGCCACAGACTCATTGTGTGGTGTCCTTGGCCTAACTCCTGGGTTAAACCCGGGTTAAACCCAGTGCCAGGCTGAGCCTCCTGGCAGGAGAGGCTCTGCTCAGGTGACACGTGATGGAAACGTGGCCCCTCTGCTGTGACATTGCTCTGCTTTTCCACTGGAAATGAAATGCATTTGATAAGATAACAAATGCCTGGCAAAGCACAGTGAAGCTATGTCAGGGAGAGAACAGGAGGGGGAAAAAAAAAATCTTGTATAAGCAGCAAAACAATACAGCTTTATCTAATCTCAGCAACTTATTGCTGCTTGTCTGCCTGTGTGTGTTTTACTGACAAAATAAAATAAATTGAATCAGCTCACACACGATAACATGCTCTTTCCTACCTCATACTAATTGCTTGGCTAATTGATGTTTGTTGAACTTTCTCCATTTCATTGAGTGATTAGGTACAAAGCTAACAGTTGACATCTGTAGGCGCTTAACTGGCGTCTGTAATTACTGTTAATGTTAAATAATTGTTAGTTAATTGGAGTGGTAACTGACTGAATGGAATCCAGATTGTGAAGCAAAAAGAGACCTAGTTAAATAAACATACATTTTCAGAGAAAATAACATTTTATTGCAAGGGAGAGACTAACAGCAGGCCAGACAGGGGAGGTCTGCAGGATGCTCCACTCACCAAATCTCACAGCAGCCTCCAGCCTGGACTCCCTAACCACAGGTATGGCAAGGCAGGATCTCTGTCACCAAAACACTCCCATCACAAGAATTTTTTCACCTTTTTTCAAACCAATTAGCCCAATTTTACAGCCCAACATTGATGTATTTTTTGAGAAAATCAAACATAGGCTAATCTACAAAACAAATATTCCCTCCTTATTAGATACAATTGTGTTAGCAAATATTGCCATTTTGCTCCCTAGCCCGGAATAGCTTGACTTTGCAAAAATCCACAGCCTTAAATGAACTCTTGGGGGCATGTGATCACCAGCTGACCACAAAGGGTACTTAAGATACCAGCCCAAAGGGGCAGGGATACCCAGAACAACACTTCCAACTTCTCCCTCTGCTGTTTTGGTCAGGAAAAGCCAATGCCTTCAGTTGCTTGTACCATGTTGGCTACTTTCTGCTTTGATTTTGAATTACTAACTTAAAAGTTACCTGTGAAGCCTTGACAGGCTCCTGTTGTGTAAGTTTAACAACTTAAGAATCTGAAATTTCTGGAAGGGGCTACCTCAGATTTTTACCTGCCCCTCTGGGCACATCACATTGTCCAGCAACCTTTTCCTGCAGGTACAGAACAGCACTGGGACCCCACAGCCCTGGCACCTCCCAGCACTGGGACCCCACATCCCAGCCAGAAAAACACCAGCACGCAGATAAGGTCATGGAAAGGAGTAGGACTGGAGTGGTTTGTGCTTAGGAGGTACAGCCATAAGGGAGGTTATGAACAAATTCCTTGCTCAGATGAAGCCTCCCAGGCACAGGAATAGCTGCCTCACTCTTTTGTGCAGCAGAACAAAGCATCATCTCATGAAATTTATCAACCTTTTTCTCTGCTTCACTCGGAGAGTCAAGAGTGAAGTGACCCAGTATCACTTCTAATCTAACTCAGGGGTACCAGCAACCCAGGCTCTCCAAACCCACAGCTTTTTCCAGTGCTCAGCCTCTCCCTAATGAGACATTGAACTTCCACATGGAAAATACTGAAAAGGCATTTGAAACCCACAAAACACCAGCAAATCAGTGATTCAAAGCCACCAGGGAAACCTCTCCCAGAAAGGCAAGAAGACACCACTGTCAGGGTGTCACTTGTGGAGGCCACATCAGAGCTGCCACAAAACCACATATCTGGGATGATTCAGCAGCCCCTGAGGTTTGCTGGCCTGAGACCAGTTCCCTGCAGTGCTGGGGCTGCTCCAGAGCTCCAAGAGCAGGGGAAGAAGAGGCATTTCAGTGAGAAGAGGCAGCAGGGAGCAGCCACCCCAAAAACTGCAAGTGAGGCTGAGAACACACCCCAAGTGAGTGAGGATGTTCTATAGATTCCTCCAGACCCTGGAAAGGAGGGAGGCAGCCCCAGCCAGTCCTCTGGCACACTGACCACATTAACACTGCACATCTGCTGCCTGCAGAGTACTGGATCCACTTACATCCAACTTGAGATGCCGTGGGGATGGTTTACTTAAGAGTGAGAGCACCTCTCCACAGCCAAGGATCTCCTGTGAAGGGATCGGCAGGGAAGGAACTGTCAGCTTCAGCTCCCTGCCTGTTTACAGAAACAAATGTTGTAGAGCATCCTCAAGAAATGCTTCACCACAGAAGCCAAGGGGAGAAACAACAACATGCCTGTTTTTTTCTAGGGCAGGATGTTGCTGTAGAGCCATCTAAAAAGCCAGGGCCTGATGTGACTGGTATTTCAGCCACCAGTGAAGCCTCCTAACCCAGATGCCTTGATCTACCTCCAGCTGAGAGTATAAATATTTCCCTGACAGCTGGTGGTGCCATGCAGCAGAAGGATTCATAAACTTTACATGAACATCCTGTAAACAATTTCAACATAAAAAGCTCTAACAGCCCAATTGTGCTTCTGATCAAAGGCAAACTTCAATATACAGCACAAATGAAAACTTCACCACTTTGGGACTCATTTCTCCCTTCAGGAAAAGCTGTTTTCCAAGGGTATGTAGGAGGGAGTTAACATAAATGAACCACACAGTCATAGTAGGAGCTGCCTGCTCTGCAGCTTCAGATGTGTGTATTTAAATTGTTGAGAGATAATGGAATTTAATTACACTGAGAAGTCATGTTACAAAAATTCATGAACAAACCCTGTACTTTGTCTGGGAGTAATGATGCTGAGGTGAAACTCTCAGAGGGTGTGGGGCAGTCCTGTTCCTTCAATGACACACAGACTACAAGCAGCAATCCCAACTGGAAGGGCAATCCCACAGGGAGTGAGAGCTGCAGACGGGGGATGCTCTCCTCCAACTCATTTATTCAGACACTGACAGCTCCTTTGTCAAACACCACCAAGGGCCCAGACCCTTGGGTGCTCACCTCCCAGCACAGCCACCTGGATTCCCAGGGGAACCATCTCCCTGGGCAATTTAAGCATTACAAGGTGTTCCTGCCAGAGCCAAGGAATGCAGGGCTCTGATTCATGACCAGGGACCACTCATTCAGTGGCAGCTACAGGAACTCCTGCTCTGGGGACCAAGTTCCATCCCTCCCAAATTCTCAGCCCTGCTGCAGACACACTGAGGGCTGGGGACCTGGGAGTGGCAGTGTGGAGGTGATGGGGAACCCCACAACCCTTCCCATCACTCAGCTCTGACACAACTCCCAGCCCTGAGGGACCCCAACACCCACTGGTTGCCCCCCAAATCTCACAGGACCCTTCTAATTTCAGTGATGTACCTTTCATTCAGCTCCAAGGGCAGCCAAGTCCTAAATGGGAGCTGAGAGACTTCTCCTCAAGGGAAGGAGAAGCTCTACTAGCTCTACCAGCTCTTCTAGAGTGGGCTGGGGGGGATTTCACTTGGCTCTGGATTTTTTAAATTCCTAGTGTTGCTGAGGAAGGGACTGTCCCACATTACACATCCACACTAATCCATCACTCCTTGAGCCTGAGCACATCTTAAGCCTTAAAGTCCACAACAAAATGACAGAAAGGGGACAAAATGTATACATGAGGTGTAAAATGTTTCAGGATTTCTACCTGCTCCATAAAAGCACTACTGACATAATTTGTGCTACTTCAGTTATGAATAACACTGGAAAAATAACAGTAAAAAAAAAGGCAAGAAAACCCCAAGCAGTGTGTGAGACACGGGTGGCTGTGGGACATCCATGAGGAGTGGCCACGGACACAGAGAGCCTGTCCAGCTCTCCCAGCCTGGCAGGTTTCATTATGATTTACCCAATGCAAGTCTGACCTTTCTTACCAGCGAGTTTTATTGCTTTTGGCAAAAGCAGCCGTGGACAACACAGCGGGGAAGAGCCGGCTTGGAAGCCAACAGCCTGAGCTGCGGAGAGGGAACTTGAACTCGGAATTTATCAAACTGACAGCCCCCGGGCACTCGCAGCTCCCCAGGGCCGGCACTCAGAGCAGGAACAGCCCCCCCAGCCCCGGCAGAGAGCCCAGCACCTGCCTGGCAGCAATTACTGACATTATCTCCAAACAGGGGAGCTTTTCTGAGCTTCTTTTCCTGATATTTTGTAGTCTGAATGCTAATCCCTTTGACAAAACTGTCCCCTATGCTTTTTCCGTTCTCTTTCCCCTTAATCTCTTTCTCCCAGTGGAAAAAAAGAAAAAAGAGGGTAAGGAAAAAAAAAAAAAAAGAAAATACCAGCCAGCCTAGTTTGGCCGCACCTGGATTTGCATTGATTCCTCCCTTGTCATTCATGTTACCAACAGGAATTAGCATATGGCTTTAAGGGGAAACTCAGGAGGAGAAAAGAAAGATGCCATTTTGATGGAAATAAGGGGCAAAGGAATAATCTACCATCAACTAAAAAGCTTATTTGTGTACGGTTTCCCAAGCAAAGCTTCGAAAAGCCCATGTTGATTTTAGGCTACACAAAGAAACCCTAATCCTTTCAAGGGAACTAAATCACCAAAGAAAAGTACCTCGGAAGAAAAGGCTCCCTGTCAAGCATGGGTATTCACATCCAAAGGGATGCCACGAATCAAGCTCCGTAAGTAAACAGCAATAAGAATGTGGGAAATGTGTTTGAGTCAAGAAAGAAAACCAAAGGAAGAGGAAGAGGGGCCTACTCTTCATCAGTCACCTCCCGGGGAGGAGAGGAGCCCCTCACCCTGGTTACAGGCCTGCGCCAGGAATGTGGATTCACCGTGGCTTCTCCTGCCCTGGCCCAGCCCCAAGAAAGGGCTGCTCAAATGCCAAAGCTTTTTACAGCAAATTAGCAAAATAAAGATGCAGTCACATGTAGTTTGTGCGCCTGGGGTCACTCCAGACATGCAGCTCTTCTCTTCTAATGGCTGTGCCACCTATTCTCAGCCTCCGGAGAGGCCTGGGGAACCTGTAAATGCCATTAAGCACAAAGGATAAATCAGCTTGCCAAGTGAGATAACCTGGTTAGACCACAGAAATAGTCCAGACTGTACTTCCAGAGGATGCTAATACATGAAAATCAGGACTATGGATCTGTAATGCAATTAAATCCAGGTATAATTCAATATGCAGCAGAAGCCTTCAGAAGCAGCAGCAGATCAGCATGGGAATCCCAAAGGTAACGGGGTCACATTCTGTCCCCAGTTAAACCACCACAGCTTCGTGGAATTAAAAGGCACAGAGAAACACGGGAATGACTCACTGGAGTAACAAACCAAACCCGGGGAGAAGCACACAGGGCAAATACTGAGCAAATCCACACCCAGCCAACAAAACACACCTGAATTTCACACGAGTCAAAACTGCCTCTTCTAACGCAAACTGACTGGAGTGTTCCAACCCCCACCAGATAAAACCCTGGGTTTACAGCTGGAAGTTCACCCTTTTCCAGGCATCTCCCGTGTTGCCAGAGAAAAGCAGGACACTGGGGTAAAAAACCAGATGGATTTTCAAGGCTTTGAATTATACTTGTTTGTGCAACTCATGCCTGGAGCTGCTCCCTCCACCCTCCCTGCAAAAACACCAACCAGACTAAAAACAGGAATGACACCCAAAGGATCCCCCAAAGCTTTTCCAACAAGGGTGCCCCAGGCCCAGCCCCGCACAGCAGTTCACGGGTGCTGATTTAGGGCAAGCTTTCCCTTAATGTACTGTTATATCATTAGCCACTCTGTCTTTGGATTGCTGTTTGGAAGAAATTAATGGGATACTGAATATTTAAATGTGGCCCTCTCTATCATTTATTAACTCTACAGAAAGCACACAGCACAGTAAGCCATGGTTTATGACTATTATCCTGTGAATACTAAACGTTGGCTGGTTATTACTGTCAGCAGTGCAAATTGGCTATTCATAATTCCACGTCTATCATGGAGCTGATGAGTAACAATCAAGTTAAAACATTTTGAAAACTCTTACAGTTATTTAAATGAGCTTAAATTAAAGCCATTTGTAAAATAAACTATTCCCTAATATTGTTATTTAAATTAATTCTGACCTGGCAGGCAATGCATTATTTAAAGCCTATATTTTATATTAAGCAAAGCAATTACCAAGCATACAGAACACGTCTGAAACCCAGAGAAACATAAAAAGCACTAACAAGCTGATTGTGACATTTCTGCAAGACAAGTTACATTTCATCTCCCATTGAAATTGCCATGAAAAGAAACGTGCGGGGAAAAAAGGAAAATAAATCTGTTTGGGATGTGAATTGCAGCCTTACCTTTATTTGTGACAGTGTTGAACAGTTTCTCAGAGCTGGCATCAGATGCCTGAAAGACCAATAAAAAAAAAAAAAAGAAAAAAAAGAAGTTACATTTTCTAGCGGTGATAGATTTCCGAAGGCACGGCGCTGTATTTATGCACAGGCAGAGGTGTGTATATTTTAGGGAAACAAATCAGGAGACAAAACCAGGGGCGCTGGAAGCGGCGGCTCCGGAGGCCGTGTCCATGAGGTGGTGCTGTTTGGCTGTTCTTCGCCGCCCTGCAGTGCAGATATTTCTTTGGAAAGATTCTATTTCATAAAGAAATGGGGTTTTTCTTCAACATTAGCTGCACAGACACTGTATCTTTGTACTGCCATTATCCAAAACATTCCGACATTGATTTTGCGACGGAGAAGAGTCGTGATTTCGAGCCAGACAGCCTGGTCTCGGGAATTTCCAGAACTGCAGATTTCTTAATTAATTTTTAAAGTATTTTGGGGATCCCTGCTGTGTGAACATTCGATTTTTACCACCTTCAAAGCAGCGTTGATAACTTAGGTTAGTAATTTCATAAATTGCTGTTGCAAACTCTTTGAAAAATAAAGAGCACGTCAGTATTTGGGATCAGTGCGTATTTCCACGTCAGCTTTGCCCTCCTCAGAATAACTGATTCTTGACACCTCGCTGTGTAAACTAATAAACCTTTTCTTATGCATCAAGCCACCTTTATCCATAGAGGTTTTTCCCCTTAATATTGTGTTTGCAGCTTGTCTATTCCTGCTGTTTCTATGCCAGGGTGCCAGCTCAGCTCTCCACCCAAATAAAGAGCTTTATTTCAGTTTCACACAAAACCATTGATCTGCCCCTTTCAGAAATTCCAACGGCACAAAACCAGGCAGGGAAGGAACACTGAAAATGTTCGTTTTGCAAACACCCCGAGCCCAGAAGCACCAAACACTCAGTTTCTGCCAGCTGTGTGCTGCTGCCTTTGGGCACACACACACTAAACACACACAGGCAGCTACAGCTCAAACTTCTTCCACCTCTGCACCCAAAAAAAGCACAGAGCTGATCAATTCCAAACTGGAGCCTGCATCCAGCCCTGCTGAGAAACAGGCTGCTCTTGGAAAATACAGGGAAAACGTGCTCAGGAACAGAACCCTGCAAACAGGGTTAAAATGCAGCACTTGAGAAAGATTTTAATTTTGCCCTAGAAACTGTCTTCTTGCTGGATTCAAGAATAATAATTGAAAACACTGTTTGGAAAGCGGGCTGTGGGGGGTTTTTTGTTAAAGGAAAGGAATTTCTCCATTCAAAACCAGATAAAAATCACCAGACAATCAACATATACATCTGCTATCTCAACTGAACCAAAAACTTGGATGAGAAACTCCCGATAAATGAGTAGACATGGCTCAGACTGTGCTTACAGTGTAGGAATACACTGAAAAAATTTGTTTGCCCTCAAGTTAGTGACAGACAAGATTTCTGTGATTAATTATTAAAAATAGCTTCATTCTTTTTCAGACTTCGAGACAAATTTTACTGGATTACAGCTTGCTTATTTGAAAGCCGAGCTGGTGCATTTCATCTCAACTAAATACCTTGTAAATACTGGATTTATTACCCAACGATGGATTTATTATTCAGTGACAACTTTCTCTAAATTAATGAAAATATGTGAATAATGCACAAATTGAAGAGATCAAGAAAACCATGTGCTTTAAAGAGCAGCCCAGCATTAGTCCAACACGAGACTCAATGCTTTTCTACCCTTGCCAATCAGCCTGCTTAAAAATAATCTTTCCCAGTGAATTTCAGCTGTTGTTGTCTTCTCAAATGCAGCTTTTCCCTGAAGTCAAAACTCTCTGCACCAGTCCTTCTTTTGAGAAAGAAAATCCAATATTAAAAACCAAACAAACTTCTTACAGTTACAGCTATTACTTTATTTTGCTGTTTCAAAACAAAACAGCACAGGGAAGCTCCATGTCTCCTATTCGCTTGATTTTCCCAAGCACTACAAACAGGAAAACATCTTTTCAAGAAGTTTGCTTTAATGCCAAGCGTAAACCAAGAGATTGTTTTTTGAGCCGCGGTTTTTCAGGTGCACTCTTTTCCTGTGCTACCGCACACCCCAGTCACAAACAGTGCTGTGACACCTGGAAGTGGCACACCTCGAACAAAACCTGCCCGAGGACTGCTCCGGAGCAACCTGGCAGATGACTATCCATGTAACATGCATCTAGAAAAGGAATTATTGTACAAAGACAAAGCTCGCTCATGAGCGAAGCTCATTTTGAATTACTGACCACACACAACCGAAAGGAAGAGCAACTTGAAATAACCACACTGCCTGCGTTACCATGAAAATAACCCAAACTCAAACGCTGGCTGGAACGGTGAGATGAACTTGGCCTGTCCGTTTCCTTACTTAAAAATTGGGTTTTAAATACAAAATAGCACTTCTGGTGATGTATCGGTGACAGAGGCGGACACGATCTCTGCCAGCAGAGACACAGTGTTTCAATTTCCATGCAACTATTATTTTTCCACAGCTAGGCAGCCGCATCACGCAACAACACTAAAGGAACCAAAAGCCCAACTGATTCAAAAACCCGCAACAACTCAGCACTACCCCAGAAGGATGAGATTCAGTGCCCGTGCAGTGCTGACTCAAACCCTGCTCTGTACCGACAGGAATCGGCGCAGACAACAAAGTGCCTTTATGTGCACGGTGGGTGCGATGTGGCCGAACCTGGATGTTCCAGCGGCGGAGAGGAGCTCGGCTCTCCCTTCCCTTACACCAGCCAAGTGCAACTCTCTCTTCGCTCCCCTTTATCTCGATCTTCCCATGTCTCACTTGAGCAGTTGATGAGCTCTGTGTGCTGGCACCGTGACATCTGGGGACAGCACCGGGTTATGTGGGGTTCCCTGCCCGAAGAGCCCCCTCGGTTTCTCCTGCACAGAGCCGGAGCTGGTGACACACAGTTCCCTTCCTCGCACTTTGGCCGTTTTCCTTTATAAATCCCCTTGTTACCAAGCGCAGCTTAATCCTTTTCACCGCGAAATGAAACAAGTCAGCAATCCCTGGGCTTAAAGAAAAAAAATCCCAACAAACCACACAGGAAAAAAAAAAAAAATGACCCAAAGTGTATTTTTCCCTCACCAAGGAATGTGCTGCCGTTCGAGGGGATATATGACTACAATATTTCCTGTCCAGACAGCGCAGCCTGACTCACCGCTGGCACAGCCCGGCCCTGCCGCGGCACTTTGCACCGGCACCGCACCTGCCCGCGGAGCCAGC
>VXBB01015693.1:96422-155672 GCA_013399915.1 Illadopsis cleaveri
ATGAAGTTTTTGCAAATAACGTTTTTTTTTTTTTTTTTTTTCAGCAAGAAATGCTTTGTCATTGCAGGCAGTGAAGCCCCTCTTGGCTTTGGTCGCTGGCCTGGCTGGCACATGTTGGCAGGTCCAGGCAAAGACAGGTGGGATAAAAGCATCAAGATTGAAAGCATCAGATTGGTATCAGATCTTAACAACTTTGTACAGACACTCAAAGGCTGAGCAACACCAACTCCAGGTGCACTCGGAGGCCAGGAAAAGGTAGGATTTCCAAGAACTCCTGGATAGATTATGAGAAGATGCATTTAAAACCTGAGGGCATCATGGGGCCCTGACAGTGAGTGTGAATCGGGGCAGATACATGTGCATTTGCCATTCAGCAAGTGTGCAAAATACAGAGCCTTTGTGCAGGGTGTTTGATGTGCTGAGGGGGATGGCTTTACTGGAAGAGGGTAGATTTAGACAGGAAATTAGGAAGAAATTCTTCCCTGTGAAGGTGGTGAGGGGCTGAATGGATAGCCCAGAGAAGCTGTGGCTGCCCCTGGATCCCTGGCAGTGCCCAAGGCCAGGTTGGACAGGGCTTGGAGCAGCCTGGGAGAGTGGAAGGTGTCCCAGCCATGGCAGGGATGCCACTGGAAGGCCTTTGAGGTCCCATCCAACCCAAACCATTCTGGGATTCTCTGATATACACTGGTGAGCACAGGGCTGGAGGGTGGAAGGAGGTTGAAAAGTACAAATGCAGGTAGGTAGAAAAGTGCAAATAAGTGAGATTCTACAAATGGGACCCAGAGGAAGAAAGCGATTAAGTGAGGTGGGAGGCAGCGCTCTCTATCTCACACAGACCTATTAGTTCTGCTCCTCAGAAACATGCCTTCTCCCTCTTAGCATGTGAGTCATATTCATATTTCTACCCACCAAATGCTAAATTAGAGTAAATTATACAGATTTACCATCTAACATTTGCTCCCTGACCTGCCTGCACTTGCAGAGAGCCTCCCCCGCTGGCAACACATCCTCTTGCCTGGGGACATCCCAATGCCACAGCTCCAGCCTGGCCCAGATGGGATTCCTCAACTGAGAGCTCCTCTCTGCTCCCTTCCCTTCCTCTGTGTTATATTAACAGGAGAAACTTTATTGTTCATAATGGGATAAGAAAAAAAAAAGAAATGAAAGCAGAGTACAAAGGGGCTCCAATGCAATGCTTTAAAGCAATGCCATTTTCATAGTAATATAGTCATTAAGTACTTGTTTGATGGTGCAAAAAAGTAGGCCAAGATCTTTGCTAATACATTTAATTAATCAATACCTGCACTAGAAGATGGGAACAATTAAAGTTTTCCTCCTCACTCAGACAAAGCAGCAGAAAGCTTGTGATCTACTTAAGAAGCTCGTCACTCAATGGGAAGATGAAAAGACTTCTTTAGTTTTACTTAAGAGCTGAAATCATGTTAATACTCGAGTGTTTAGGATCTGGCTCTCAGAAAGGCAGTAAATGAGCAATGGCAGGAAAGCTGCCTGCTGTCACCGAGTCCCAGGCCTCATGTTTCCACCCTGATGTCATCATAACAGGGAAAATCACAAATATATGCTGGAGTTCATTGAGCCTGAAAATAACACCAGGGATATTTCCTTGCAGAACACTCTGATAGCTGGGTCTGGCAGAAACACCCATCTACTGCTGATGGGCCTTAGGAGGGTAACTGTAAACCTGACCCTGCATAGTTCAGATTTCTGCTGGGTTTTTATTAAAAAAGGATTTTCTGGTTGCATCGCAGCTTCGGAATGTAGAAAAGGAAGTGTAGGAAGAAAAAGTCACCTCCTCTGGGGAAAAGTGATGGGAGGAACCTGGGCAGTTCCCTTGTGCAAACCTCTGGCTCAGGGAAGGAGAAACTTCTCATTTCACTACAAGGGCTGCTGATACAGGCATCAAGTAAGAGAAAATTACTCAAAATCAGCCCAAAGTGCAGCTGTTCTTGGGGGACCCCAGCTCTGCCCCTGCAGCAGGGGCCATTATCACCTGAGGGATATCTCTATTCCACCTCTTGGAAAGACACCTTGGCCATCACCCTGGGGGTCCACAGGCTACTGGTGTTGGCACATCTCCCCTGAACCGACTCACTCCACAGTTTGAAAAGCCATGGCACGAGGAACAGCACAGGCAGAGGAGAGAAGAGGGTCCCTGCAGCCCAAGAGGCAGGACAATCAACAGGGCACAGAGGATATGGTTGCTTCCCACTCTCCAGAGGAGGAACATCAATGAAGACCAGTGCAGGTAGTGCCAAAAACTGAGGGCTGCCCAGTTTCTTTCACTGTTTGATCCTCTGGTGAGAGCAGAACCCCATCCAGGACCTCCCAGCTTCCTGCTGTCAACCAACAGGCCCATCACATACAGGTGCTGATCCCACTATGCCAGGGAAAGCACAGGCACGGTCTTGTGTTCAAAACAAATTATTTCTTCTTATACTCATTAGCAGGAATATAAATGCAAATGATCTTATAATTTGTATCGTGAGAACTATCAAGCTAATGCTGCTGCTAAAGGAGAAAATTCCTCCCTGGTCATCACTGGAGATGACTCAGGCCATAGAACTGATCTCTTGTAAATTGGCTGCACTCAGTATTAAGCCCACCAGGCACTTTGCTGTTTCTAACCCCTTGTAAGATTGACGCAAGAGCCTCACTAACACTTCTGCCGAGGCTCCCAATTCTTCCGTGCATCCTCACCTGGGATTGCAGGAATCTGCACTCAAAGCTCGGAGCAAGGCCACCACACTCACAACAAAAAAGACAACAACAAAATAAGCAGATTGATTCTGCCCTAGTCCAACCTCCACAGATGCAAATCTCTCCAAAATTCTTGGTCAAAATTCCTTGGAAAATAAAATCCTTCTGACACAATTTTCAGTAAGAAACAATTTTCAGTAGCTTGCCAAACACTATTTTTCTTTCATTTAACATTCTAACAAAACCTAACTTCTTTGTCTCTCAAGCTTCCTTGATCTCCTTCACTTTTAGCTGTCACATGAAGTCAATTGGCTGCACCTCTCTGCTTGATAAAGACAAGCCAACTGGTCTGATGTATCTTTAATGAGGAGGTAGGTAAGACACAGTCCAACAAGGTGCTGAACACTTTGACCCTAAGCTAGCAAAGCACTTAAATATCTGCTTAACTTTTAACAAAAAGAAGTCCTTTTGAAGCTAATGGGGCTGCTCTGGCATTTAGACTTCAGCACCATTGTATAAATTTGGCTGGATTAGGGACAGAGCTCAAGGCTCAGTTACTGAGAGAGCAAAACCAGCCAGAAACACACAGGTAACCTGGTGAAAGCCAGGACAGCTGAGTCACAGGTGAATTGGGGAGTCTCCCTACCAGTAATTAACATGTCAGCCGTGCAATTACACTTGCACATAACACTGTGTTGCTGTTACTGTGTTAGCAGCAGCAGGAAGGGTTATTCCTGTTCTAATGTCATGTTCCATCAATGGGATGGAACACCTGAAGGATCTGCAGGGATGAAGGCTTGGCCTTTGCTTCAAAATCAGTGTTTGACCCTACAAGAAGGAAGGGACAAATGCAAAATAAACAAATCCAAACGAATGATGGGGAGGTGATGAAGAGGAAGCTGAAAGAGTAAAAATTATACCAAAGCTGAGCTATTGTTGCTGAGGCTCAGGTAATCAACTGATCTATATCCAGCCTGGATTATTCCAGGCATTACTGGAGGAGGTGTGCTTTGAGGATCTAGTAAAATACACAAGAGCTGTGATAAAACTTTAACCTGCTTTGATAATACAGTGACATTCTACTCTGCACACACCTGTAAGAAAGACTGCCAGGTCTCATCACCATTAGTTATTAATCTATTTGTTCCTATAAAATTTTCTCATTCCCCCCTCCTTTTTCAGGAGTTTACTTCTTCTAAAGTGAAACTGATTTAAGGTAGGAAAAAAGCTGCAGCATATCAAAAAGTGAATGGGAAAATGGGTAAGGAGATAATGTTTAACTGGAAAGGAAGAGTTATTTTAGAAATATTTTATATCATTTAAAAAGCACTGAGTACTATTTTATGCCTCTTCCTGAGGAATAAAAGTCATAGTTATGAGTCCAGGTGTACATATTTCAACAGAAAAGTGAGACTGCAACAGATACATAAAAATCTCTTTAAAAAGTAGCTCAAGTAGATTCTTCATGAGTAAAACACTGGCAACTTGAATTTTAGTATCATTCTCAGCATTTCAGTGGAGCATTTTGTTCATCTGTAAAATGCTACAGAAAACAGAGCATAGATCATTCCTACTTAGCCCTGTGTCATCTCAGCTCCAGCAGCTGCCCCAGGGCTGTGCCATCCATCACTGGGCCTGGGACACGGGGCTGGCCAGCTTAGTGCTTCCAGCTCTGTCAAATTTATAGAATGTGCCTCATGCTTGGAGTTATGGCCATTTGTTTTGGGAGTTTTAGCTGATCTGTAACTCGCTGCTGTGCAAACAACAAAAAAATTAGATGTTCCCCCTTCCAGGTTCTGTCTATACAGCATTACATAATATGAGAATTAAGTATTTTTCCTTAGCAGCATGTTGCAATATTATGGTGTGAGCCTCTTTGTACCACCCAGGACATAGACAGAGAAGAAGGTTATAAAAAGCTGCCTGAGCTGGTTTTATTTTAAGAGGCCTTCAGACCAAAGGCCTCATCTCCGCCTTGGGCCTGGCAGGGAGGCTCCGAGAAGTCACTGGGGCTCCCTATTAAAATACTGTTAGCACAGATGAGAGTTTTGGTCTTCTTTTTAGTTCAAACGTCGTCTGGGAGAGACAAAGAAACAAAGTGCTTGGGTCAGTGGAAATTTCTGACAAAGACTTTTCTTCCTGGCACACACAGGGACAACCCCACCAACTGTGTGGGGTTTGTCCCCCCCGAATGACAAGGCAAAGGTCCTGATTAAAGGCCCTCAGAGCAGGGACACAAAAGATGGCCCAGGACTTCAAAGCCAGCACACTGCTGGCCAGCGGGGAGGTCCCTTTTTTCCCCTCTCTCTCTTTTTAACTTCAGCTCCTGCTGGCTTTGGAGGGGCTTCTAATTGCATTTCACAGGGGCTGAACAAAACGTGGTCTTGTCTTCCACACAGCAGCGACCCCGGAGGACGTGGAGATGATGTGAGGCTCCAGAGCAGGAACAAAAAGAGATTTATCATGTCAGCAAGCCGTGCAGAGGCAATGCTGAGGCCTCTGCAAGATTATTTGCATGTTGCTACGTTTCTAGAGGTGAACAGGCAGTGGTGGGTTTTCACAGGAGTGGTGTGGCTGGCCCTGTCTTCATGGCTTTGAACATGGGGCATCTGCAAACTCACCAAGATCTGGGCCAGGGTTTGACCTGATCTGCAGCACCAGTGGAAAGCCAGGCACAGCTGAAGGTGGCTGCTGTGAACAGCAGAGCAGAGATCTCCTTTGTGCTGGAGAGGAAGAACCTCTGCCCACTGATCCAGGTCTGCAGGTGGAGACTTTCTTTGGCAAATTGGGATCTTGATCAAATGGTACCCAGGCTGATATAAGCAGCCTAATTAAAATTCTTTCAGTGAATCTAGAGCTGTGGAAGAGAAGGTTTGGGTGAAGCCAGATAGATTTGTTGGAAGTACAGGAAAGTGATTTCAGGGGATGTGGGACGAGAAGAAAGCCTCAGGCCAGGTGCTCCACAGGCAGTGCCAGGCCAGCCGGAGATGGGGCACGATTTAAATCAAGCATGGAAGTACACTGGAACTGAGCACTTGGTACCTTACTTTCCAGAAAACCCAAAAGACCAAAAAAGGTCTGGACTAGTATGGATGAACAAAACACCATGTCATCCCAAAATAACAGAAGTCAACAAAGTGCTATCCCTTTAATGTCTGATAGTCCCTCTTTTCCGCTTCCGTAATGAGATTGGCTTCCTCATTCTTTTCCTTTTGCATTCAAATTTCAATCTGCAGTGAATTTTCCACATTACAGGATGAACCATATATCTACTTTCCCACATTGCACAGTACTAGACCCAACACAATAGATCCAAATCCCAAGAAGTAGAGTTTATCCCGTGTTCCCTGTGCTGATGCCAGCGGAAGCCGGCGCTGCCGAGCCCGCGCTCTCTCCGTGGATGCTCAGGAAGAGAATTAGGCCTGGAATGAGGTTAGTTAGTCACTGCTGATTCATCACGCGTTTGAGATTTGGATTAACAAACCATTCATCCCCCAGTCCTTGTGTGCAGGCCCCTGTTTCCAACAGGAGTAGGGTTTTTTTATTTATTTACTAACTGACAATAGTGGAAAGCCTCATATTCACATCTGAATTATAATAAATGCATTATAAATGAGTAAGTAGGAAACAGTAAGGAAATGATGTTTTACTTTTAAATGCTAATTATGGAGCCCTGGTGCAGTTAATGTGTAGGGTGTTCTGTCAATTTTTAATGTTTATGCCAAGTGTAGTCTTCAATTTAACATGAGCTTTTAATCCTTTGAGTACTAAATTGCCTTTTAATGCTTGCAGCACAACATTGTGTTTGCACAAAGTCAGGACTGAAAAATGAATTTACTACAAGATATGTGCATGTATGAAGGGGGGAGGAAGTACAAAGGACAAGAAATTTTTTTAATGATGTTGTTGGAACTGTACAAGAGGAAGGAACTGCTTTCAGGACGTACCTGGCAATTCTTTGCAATGGCAAGAGGCTGCTGCTGATTTAGTATCTCTGTTGAAGCATTTTCAGAGCGCTCTTTCAGGCTCCAACAATTTATCCAACAACTACACCAAAAATCTATGGTTTGCACCCATAAAGCAAACTTAGAGGAAAACGTGATGGAAGGAATTACCATAGAGAGGAAACTGCATAGTCAGTAGGACAAAAGTACCTATGAAGAGAGGGAGTTTTTCAGGTGGCAGAATTGTAAAGAGTAAGGTTGTTCTGGAGAAAATAAATTATATGGTAGTTTTCTGGGTTGGTTTTGCCTTTTCAGCTGGTGTGCAGTAACAGCCCGCAGACAGTTCCTAACTCTCATGGTACTCCAGTCAGTAGCATGGCTATGGCACAACCCCCTGGGCTGAAGATGCTCATCCCAGCCCAACACAGCTTCTCCTTCTCACACCAGAAACCTCAGCACAGCAAGGCTTGGGGAAATGGCTCAGGAGCCACTCTGGGGAAGGTTCATCTTCACAGCCAACAGGACAGCTACAGCCCCTGCACACTCCCAGGGCTTCCCAGGGGACCGTGTCCTTGCCTGCTCCCACAGCAGCACCCACTTGGCTGGGGTTTGGCCAACTGGGCCCAGCCCAGCCCCTCCTGGCCCAGCGCTGCTCTCGCTGCCCTCCCTGCATGCAGGGGAGTTAGAGCAGCTTGTGAGGATAATCCCTGTTTATCTCTTTGGTGAACAGACTTTTTAAAATGACACTGTTCGCATGCTTAAAGCTCCAAATTTGACTTTCCTTGACAGCAGCCATCTCAGGAATCCCAATGAGGTTTATTTTTGGCAGTGGAGCCTTCACAGAATAGGCTTTGCTGTGTGCGCAGCTCCCAGTGCGCCGGTGCAGCGCTGCAGGGGAGGGGAACTGGGGACCTGAGGGTTTGGTACATCCCAGTGATGTGCCCTCAGCTGTGCTACCAGCTTAGAGCCACAGGGCTACAGCTAATTAATTAAAAACTCTCTTTGCTTTTTCTCCTCTCCTGCGTTTCCGCCATCCCTAAGATTTTGGAAGGTTGGAAGGCACCTTAAAGCCCATCCCGTTCCAGCCCCTACCATGGGCAGGGACACCTCCCACTGTCCCAGGCTGCTCCAAGCCCCAATGTCCAACCTGGCCTTGGACACTGCCAGGGATCCAGGGGCAGCCACAGCTTCTCTGGGAATCCTGTGCCAGGACCTCCCACTCACACATGGAACAATTTCTTCCTGATATCCAATTCAAACCTCTCCTTTAGTTTAAAGCCATTCCACTTTGTCCTATCACTGCAAAAAGTCTCTCTCCAGCTTTCCTGTAGGCTGCAGGTATTTGAAAATATTTTTCCTTCTCCCTCATCCTAGCTTCCCACGTGTGCTAACATACAGTTTATGCTGCCCACTCCAATAATTTGGTGTTCTGGGAAGAAGCATCTCTTTGCTTAGCCCATCAGAGGGAACAGCAGTCAGGAAGAACCAGAAATGCAATCAGGGTCAATTGTTTTATCATTAAATAATACATCTTTAAAACGTGACTGAAAAGGGTAACTTAGCAAATGAAAGGTGGAGTTTGAGCTAATGAATTACCACAGACAGGTAATGTTTAAAGATTACTTTTGAAAAAACTGCAGTTGAAATTAATCTACAGGTCTTGTGCTAGAAACTCACACACTGAATTTAAGCACAGAAATTCTTGCACATAAACCAGAAAAACACAGAATCACAGGATCATTAACATTGGAAAGCTCATCAAGATTATCAAGTCCAACCTCTGAAATAACCATTAAACCACATCACAAACTACAACATCTACTTAATTTTTGGACACTTCAGGGATGGTGACCACCACTGCCCTGGGCAGCTGTGCCAGGGACTGACCACACTTTTTGTAAAGAAATTTTCCCAATATCCAACCTAAACCTCCCTTGGTACAATTTGTGGCCATTTCCTTTCCTCCTGTCCCTGTTCCCTGGAGCAGAGCCCGAACCCCCCGGCTGTCCCCTCCTGTCAGGGAGTTGTGCAGAGCCACAAGATCCCCCCTGAGCCTCCTTTTCTCCAGGCTGAGCCCCTTTCCCAGCTCCCTCAGCTGCTCCTGGGGCTCCAGCTCCTTCCCAGCTCTGTTCCCTTCCCTGGACACACTCCAGCCCCTCAGGGTCTGCATTGTCCTGAGGGGCCCAGAGCTGACTCTGGATTGGAGATGCCTCAGCAGTGCCAGCACAGGGGACAGGCCCTGCCCTGCTCCTGCTGCCAGTGTGGCTGGTACAGGCCAGGGCCCACTTGCCTTTGGCCACTCATTGCATTGACCTGGATCAGTGCTGGTGGAACACAGAGCCAAACCAAAGCAGGCTCAGGGGGCTGAGGTGCCTGACACTGCCATCACCCCAACACCAAACCAAACCCTCCCTGTCCCTTGAGACTTTCCCCTCCTGTTTGTACCATGTGCACTCAGGTTCCCCCTGTATTCAGGTTCTCCCTCTGTGGCAGCCTGTCCTCCCAGCAGGGTGTGGCACTGTCACCTCATGTGTCCCACAGCTTCTGCTGCCACCAAGGGTGACTGGGACAGGTGAGCCCCTGTCACTGGTGAGCCCCTGGCACTGGCAAGCCCCTGACACTGGTGAGTCCCAGCCTGTGCCCCCAGCCCAGCCCCTGGCACCTGCCCTGCACAGCCCAGGAAGGATTGCTCAGGACATGCCCTGGGGGGTAACCACATCCATTTGCAGAAGCACCACTGCTGCAGAGCAGAAGTTGGAAAACACATGATTAGGAATTCTCCTGGATCTGAATCTGGCCCACAGCCTCACTAATGGCATCCAGGTACATCCTGGTTTGAGACTGCAGGGGACCAGGGAGTGTTGGCCTCTATTTTTTTCTTGTCATTGCGTCAACTCTTTTCAAAGCTTCCTGCTCCAAGGCAGGTTAATAAGCCCAGGTTTATCTCATCTCACTAAGACATTGGAACCCTGGCCCCAGTCTAACACTGAGGTTTCCTATCCTGCATAGAATGACAGGTACCAAAACACCACCAATAGTTTAAAGATTGATAAAGGATAATCCATACTTTGAAGAACCAAATATATGTCCTTATTTGCTCAATGGCTTTGATCTGGTGATTTAATTTAGGCAGGTAAAACTGAATTAGATGCCAGTTTTAGAAGTCTGGTCTTCAAATAGTGGACTCACATTTTGAGAAGTGAGGGACAAATCAGAACCCACAGACAGGGAAGGCACATCCCCCCCTGCAGCACCACAAAGCCTCTGGAGCATCACCACGTGCGTGGCTCCAGAAGGACACAGCTGCACAGGACTGCTCCAGGCATGTATTCCACACATGTAAACATTCCTATACAAGGCTTAGATCTCCAATAGGAGGGTTGGAAAAATAAACCCATCTTTTTGGATGAGATGGATACAAGAAGAGGGCTGGGGTTTGGCTGGTGGGCAGGACACTCTGGAGCATGGTGGTGGTGGCAGTGGGGACAGGGACACACAGATGCCTTGGCTGGGGTCAGACCTCAGCACTGCACACAATTCTTCAGGTGTCTGAAGGCAGGAACCCCACTGCCACAAAATTTTTAAAATAAGACAGGAACAAAGTATTTTGTATTTGAAGCATATTTTGCTTTGCCTTACATTTCCAAGCCTCTTTTCCAAGCCTCTTCCTTATACTATTTTTTCTCCCCTCACCCAGGTTTTTGAATCCTCCCATTCAGAGCTGAATTTTTCTCTTTTCCTTTCCATGCCACTGAGGTGAACAGTGTCTATTTTAGATCTTGTTCATTAATGTATCGAGGCATCTTACTTTGTATTACTTCCATATCTTGATGTTATCTAAAGCTTTTTATATAGTAAGAGAGAAATTACAAGGTTTATAATTTCCCTCATACATGTAACAAAAATGATAAAGCATGAAATTGCAGAGCTGTGACTGATTTTCTATAAAAGTTCAACAATTTCCAGCAGGCTACAGCTGAGATGGGGTTGGATTTGCTCTGTGCCTTTAGGTCTTGTTGATATTCATCTGTGTGTGTATGTGTATGTCATTATAAACGTGCATATGTGTCAAATAGGTGTCAGAGGAGGCCATGGAGATGCTCTGAGGGCTGGAGCTCCTCTGCTCTGGAGCCAGGCTGGGAGAGCTGGGGGTGCTCACCTGGAGAGGAGAAGCTCCAGGGAGAGCTCAGAGCCCCTTCCAGGGCCTAAAGGGGCTCCAGGAGAGCTGGAGAGGGACTGGGGACAAGGGAGAGAGGGACAGGACACAGGGAATGGCTTCCCACTGCCAGAGGGCAGGGCTGGATGGGATATTGAGAAGTTCCCTGTGAGGATGGGCAGGCCCTGGCACAGGGTGCCCAGAGAAGCTGTGGCTGCCCCTGGATCCCTGGCAGTGTCCAAGGCCAGGCTGGACATTGGGGCTTGGAGCAGCCTGGGACAGGGGAAGGTGTCCCTGCCCATGGCACGGGTGGGAAGAGATGAGCTTTACAGATCCTTCTAACCCAAACCATCCTGTCACTCTAATTCTATAAATAAATCACACTTGGGTGAAAACCAACATTAAACCACCAGATAAAACTCTTCTGAGAGGATGCAGCACGTCTGCAGCAGATTTGGAATTACACTGCAATTCTGTAAAACACCAGACAGCTCTTTTATGGGTCTTTTAAGCAGATGAAAGAAGGGATTCAGTTTACCCACATCTGCAAAATCCCGCTTGAAGGAATAAACACTCAGCAAGAAACTTCTCATTCTTTGTGCACCTGCCTAGGGCAAAAGCACCACAATACTTCACTCCTGGGCTTTTGAACACATCTTGCTTTTGACCAGGCTACAGATACAGCAGCCCTAAATTGCTGACTGGACCTCCCTGGAGAGTATCCAAGTCCCACACTGTGCTCTTGGAGTCATGGAGTTGAAGAAAGCTCAGCATGTCCAAGGATCTGATGAGATCAGGCCAAAGTCACTCAAAGAACAATAACTCAGGTATTGGAGAGATCAGCCACAATCAGCCTCTTCAAATGTGTCACTAATGACAGTGGAGCCGAACTCCTCATGGTCTTCTGAAGCTCATGTGAAATTAAATCTTTCTCATTAGTGATCATTCACCCAACTCCTTTTACACTGCTGGTGTCAGGCAATTACAAATGCTTTGGGAGTGCCAGGATCCCTGTCCCACATGTCCAGGACACCCTGAGGTCAGCCCTGTGTCCCCCAAAGTTGCAGCAGCCCAATGCCTCTGTTCCTGGGCTTGTGGACAGTGCTGATGAGGCCTTGCAGCTCACCAGAGTCAGCCACGGAGTTGAAAGAAACATTCCAAGTGTGGGATTTGTCCATTAAGCCAGGTCCCTCTCCCTAAGCCAGATTTTAGGGAATACGTCAGTGTCACATTGCCTTGGCTCACACCCACCTCCCAAGCTCCTTAAATATCCAAGTCTATTGAGTTAACTGTTCCTGTCATTCATCCCTACAGCACACTAGACAATGGTGACCCTTTAAAAGAAAAGAATTTTAAAATAGGCGCGAATTTAAAAGACTTAATATAAAATATAAAGTATTTGTGCCACATTGCCTACTGTTTAACTGGCCACACTGTGCAGTGGCAAGGGTGACTTGGTGTAGAGACAGGTTTTAGACACTGGACAGCACAGCTGCTCTTGTCCAAAAGCTTCCCTGTGCCACATCAGCTCCTGTCACACACACACATCCCCCTGGGCCCATCCACCCTGCACACTGCACAGCCCTGGCCATGGACCAGCAGGGACACCCATAGAAGTGTTGGGAATTTGGCTTCACCAAGTGAAGGTCCAGGACTCCTGGACAGGCTGGCTGCTGTCTCACATCCTGTCACACCTTGAGGTATTCCCTTCCCTTCACTGTGGCCCAGGGGGGCTGAAGAGCCCTGGAAAGGCTGGAGAAGCCATGGCAACCCTGCCTGGCAATGGCACACACCACTTCAGCTCTACTAGGTCACAAATCAATCCTGATTTAAATTTGTGCATGTGCAAATACTTTTAGAAAGTTTCAAGCACGTACTCCAGCATGGCAGCATCTTCCAAAAGCTGTGGATTTCACAATGTAATTTCTACTGGCCTAATTTTGAATAAAGTATAAATATTGCACGCACAAACTACGGCAGCACTCCAAGGGCACTCCAGCACGTGGGGCTGTGCTTGGCCATGCTGTGGGGACTGCTGGCAGGGCTGGAGACTTGTCATTCCTCAGCTTGTCTTAGTGACTAACAGGGGAATTCAAATAATGTAATGACAGGTTTTGATTTCCTTAATTTTAGAGCAAATGTGGTGAAAATCAGGTGAACTCAGGAAAGCTACGTGGCATATGAGCTTGGAAAGGAGGTGGAAACCCAAACTCCCCTCATGCCAGTCTTGCATATAAACTGGAAGTCTGTCAGTTTCCTTAAAAATGTGTAATTGAGAAATTCCAGTGTTTCTTTTTTATATTATTGCATTGCCTGAGAGCCTTTGCTATGAGCTTGGATCCTGTGTGTCTAAAACACACATCTCTGTCTCAGAGCTGTACATTACACACACTGAGACATTCATTGCCCAGCTGAATCCAGGCTAATGCACTGCATTTATTTCCTAAAAGCATTCAGAGAAATGAAAGAGCAAACAAAATAAACCCCAATGTTACTCAGGAATTAAATATACACAGTCTTTACTACTTGGCATTTCCGTTCTTTGCAATTCATAAAAAGCCAGAAGTTTCCTCACTCCTAATGATGAGTGAAGGCTGGATCCCTGCCTCAGTGACCCCACAGAAAGTGCCCTGTCTGTGCTATCTGGGAGTCAGCACCTCTGCCTGCTCAGCTGTCCCACCTCTTGTTCAGGTCTCTCCTATGATAATCTCTCCTGCTCAGCTCCAGATAATACAATGCATTCCCTCTTCTCCTTTCTGAGCTTATTTGCAGATGTAGCCATCCATAAGAAGCTTTAAATGTGTATTACACTCCAGGAAAAACCCCCGTGGCCCACCAAGTAGTGGGCTGGAAAACCAGTTTAGATTCGCAGAGAAGCTGGTATTAAAATCCTTGAGGACGTAGCATTCCCCTGTCATGCCTTTAAAGCCTTGTGAATAATAAAGGAGCCCTGGTAATTTTGCTAAAAAATGAAATTCCATCATTTCTGCAGAATAAACAAAAACAAACCAATGCATTAGCTATGCAATACTTCCCAGAACCACAGTCTGAATGCATCATTAAAGACAGATTTTACCCGTGAAAAGTGTTTTAAAAAAGTAATAAATACACAAAACTTTACATATACTTTTCATTTCATTCCTACATCCTCTCTGTGGGAGGTGGACTCAGATTAAGTTGGTATAGCCAATTCCTCCAGCTGCAGGAAGCTGGAGCCCTATTTCTTACAGCTCACATATTGTATATTGTGCTTTAAACTAGATCCTACTTGCAACTGTGAAATCTGGGAGTTTAAATCTATGATATCCACTGATATTAGAAATGAAAATAAGTAAAGACAGCTAGAATGTAATCTCACTGTCATCAACATCAAGTTCATGTTCCCTTTTCCAGGTCCTAAGTATTCAGCAAGGACAATTCTCCGATTTTTCTCTCCTGAAAGAGCTGATTTACTACAGGATTTAGCTGGAATCCTCTTTGCTCAAATCTAAGATGGCTTTATTAGTGACATGAGAAGCTGTTTTTGAAGAAGCAGCATACCACTAAGAAAGTGAATGTGCAAATGACTGTGGAGAACATCTTTGGTGGCCCAGTCTTGACAAAGCAGTGTCGCCTTGTCCCTCTTCCAGTGAAGGATCCATCACCACAGATTTGAGGAAGGACCAAACTGCAGCTTGGTGACCCAGCTGCTACTGTGGTGACGCTCCAAGGAAGGCACAACAACCCTCACAACCAAATGCAGCCTTAAGGAGGCGAAAAAGAAAGGTACCTGTGAATACCAGACCCTCATGGATACTAAACCAGGAAGCAACAGCTACAGTCAACAAGATATAGCCAAGCCTCCTTCCAGGCTCCTCCAGTGACAGAACCAGCATTCCTAAGGCTGTTTAGCACTTTTGGTTATATCTCAAAAATCCTATAAAATAAAGGGATAGAGTCTTCTCTCTGGCATAGAGCTTTAAATTAAAAGTGATTCCCTGCAAATGCTGGCATTGCTCTGGGAAATGAAAGGCAAAATGTTCCAATGGGCACTAAATCCAAAAAAACACTGCTCCAATAATTCACAGAATACATGACAGACATTGCCCAGGTCACTGCAACAGTGTCAGCCTTGAAAAGACAGGGAGTGACAGAGGACAGCTGTGCAGTATCTCCCCACACTGCACGGCCCCCGAGTGCCCGGCCAGGGCTCAGCCCGGCGGGGGCTGTCAGCCACGCCCCGGAGCCAAGTGCCCGAATTCTGGAAACACACAGTTCCAGCAGAGGATACTGCAAGGTTACCAATAAAAGACGAGTCCTGAGGGTGATATTCAGGAGCAGTTCCTCAGCTGGTGGCTGCTCCCTGCTGTGGAATGTCACTCACACGGAAAGTCACGATGCCTTGATAGGCTTCACAATCCCCATCAGTTCTTCAGCTGCCTGGCTAATCAGATATTATTGCCTCCTTTGTGTTTTCTTTCCCAGCCCTCTCTCTTTCCCTGCCAAGGTTGCTGTAAAAGGACTCAGTAATGATTCCTATCTAAATATTTCACTTGCAATACAAAGGTCTGTATTTTGCATACTGTGGAACTTCTGTTGCTTTGTCTTTTGACAAAAAAATCTCCCCGGGCTTCTGGGAATAAATACTGGTAATTGTACCCAGCCTCAATAGAGCATACTGTACATTAAACCACACAATGTTGGATGAAAGGCAGTGGTTGTTGAGGATGAGACTTCAGCACCCCAAATCCTGAAGGTTTGGGAACCTCCCTTTCAGGTTTGAGGCTACTCTAGATTCTTCTCTGCCACACAGACACCCTGGCAGGACACCTGGAACCAGAGGTCAGTGCTGTGACTCCCAGTCCTGCAGGGTCACCTCTTCATTGGGGATCCCCCCTCACTGCACACAGAGTGAAAGGAACATTTCACTTCATTTTATAAACATTTGGCCTTCCATAGACATTATCTACGACATTGCCATTAGATTCCTTGATGGAAGATGCAGGTCAGTGCTAAAAGCTGTAGAAAATCTCACCTTTTCATCTAACTCTTGTTTTTCTTGTGTGCAGAACACCAAGATTTCAACTTTGCCTAAATTAGAGGAGATTAAACTTTGGAATTCCAAAATTGGGCAAATTGTTATGATTCATCTTTTCTCCCCATTCCCTAAGAACACAGACCTGGTTCCCCTAAAGTCTTCTGCAAAGGACAGATCCCAGGGCTTTGACCCTCCTCTCCCAGATCCAAAGAGCACTTTCACCACCCAAGCATCTCCCCTTGATGAGCAGACGTTCAGCTCCACAGAACAGTTCAAACAGTCCCTGGAGCAGGGGTCTGACTAATTTCTGCAGCTCCCTGGGCTGTGTGTGGGGACACAGCTCATCAGCAGCAGCCCTGTTCCTTCCACACAGCCCTGTCCTTCCACACATCCCAGCTCCTTCCACATAGCCCAGCTCCTTCCACACAGCCCTGCTCCTTCCACACAGCCCTGCTCCTTCCCCACATCCCAGCTCCTTCCACACAGCCCAGCTCCTTCCACACAGCCCTGTCCTTCCNCCATCCCAGCTCCTTCCACCCACCCCAGCTCCTTCCACACAGCCCTGTCCTTCCACACATCCCAGCACCTTCCACACAGCCCAGGGAGCTCCTGGGCTCTTTCCTCACAGGCTTGTCCTTCCTTCCGCACATCCCTGTCCTTCCCCACATCCCTGTCCTTCCCCACAGCCCTGTCCTTCCACACAGCCCCGCTCAGCACTGGTCAGACCAAACAAAGGCAGCCTTTTCTCAGCAGGACATGTTAGCTCAGGCACGCTGCCACGGCTTCGCAGCTTCTGCAGGTAACTGGATGCAGTGTAGACAAGCCTAATGTGGTTTCGTATGGAAATGAGTGGTAAATTATTAATATTAATAACATCTATAAACAACTGGTGACAACTTCAAGTGGCTTATTGTGTAGTACGTCGAAGGCATCTGTTCATTATCACTNCACAGCTCCTTCCCCACATCCCAGCTCCTTCCACACATCCCAGCTCCTTCCACACAGCCCAGGGAGCTCCTGGGCTCTTTCCTCACAGGCTTGTCCTTCCTTCCCCACGTCCCTGTCCTTCCCCACAGCCCCGCTCAGCACTGGTCAGACCAAACAAAGGCAGCCTTTTCTCAGCAGGACATGTTAGCTCAGGCACGCTGCCACGGCTTCGCAGCTTCTGCAGGTAACTGGATGCAGTGTAGACAAGCCTAATGTGGTTTCGTATGGAAATGAGTGGTAAATTATTAATATTAATAACATCTATAAACAACTGGTGACAACTTCAAGTGGCTTATTGTGTAGTACGTCGAAGGCATCTGTTCATTATCACTTACAAGACACTCCTGATATACACAACAATTTACCCGAGGATCCGGGCAGAAGATTCCACTCTGAATTTCCGCCTCCAACCCCAAGGTGCTCACAGCACCCGGAGCGGTGCTGGGAATGCTCTGTGCCCATCCTGGAGTGCAAGCCCCGGGGCAGGGATCCCTCAGCACCCGCGGCGCCGGCGGGGACGGGCTGGGAGCAGCTCATTCACCTTCAGATCCTGCTGTTCTCTAAGGTCACAGTGATTGCATCAGTGCGAATTTGTCTCATTGCGAGAGGGCCGGGTTCTCGCTGGGAGCCAGACGCCTGGAAGCTATTTTACGTGTCTGTGTGATGGTTTAAGGCCCAAAGGAAACTTCCTACAGCCCAGCCATAACCCATGGGAAAAGGCTGGGACAGGGGAGAGGCAAACGGGGCTGTGAGGACAGGATTCTGCAAAGCACTACTGTGAGTTTATTATGTCAAAGACAGAGTAAGCCGTGATGTTACAATTTTTCTGTCAAGGACAGTGATAAAAAACTCTCCTCACTCCAAGCTCTGGGATTTACGGCATAGGTTTCCAACCTCCAGAGGCTAATTATTTCAAGTCATCCTGCAGTGCACCCTGGGCAATGCTTTATGAAGTTAGCTTCATGTGGCTGAACACCCCTTACTTCACTGGCCTCTTGCTGTCATGATGCAAAGACGGACTAGTACTTCATGTAGCAATTTTTAAATAGAAGTGGATGATTTTTCAAGTAATTATTAACAAAAATGTCAAACAGAAAGGCAGAGGCTGGCTATCCTACTGAGAGGAACCACTGAGGCAGAAAATATGTGCCAGAGCATGGAGTGGGAGCTGCACCAAGCTTGCTGTCAGACAATGCTCTTTATCAAACCGGGAACACAACACCAGGCTGCTCATAATGCCTCCTTTAATGAGGCGGCCCAGCCGCCATGCTTGGCTGTATTCAAATAAACACAGCAGCTTTTCAGCAACTGATTCTAATCTCATTTCCTGATCTGAGAAGGGCCCGGGAAACCCAACACTTTCAAAAAATTGTTTTTTAATTGTTGTTGGCAACTTCATCTACTACCTTCAAAGGATGAGTTAATGGTGTCTAAACAGAGAACAGTGACACCGCAGTGAGCGGGGGAGCTGCTCCTCTCTCTCACAAAGACCAATTCTCAAATTACCAGATATTTTCTTCATCTTTTGGGAAAGAAACAAAAAAAAAACCCCAAAAAACTTGAGACCTTCCTTGAAGGCAGCCGGGTGCGTGACAACCCAGCCTGGAGCCCAGTGCCACGGCAGCAGCAGGCTGGAAGTGGAGCATTACAAAGGCCATCCAGAGCCCACAGCCGCCCTCCCCTCCTTTAGAACAGGAGCTCCCAGGAGCTGTGAGCAATGCCACACTGGACATTACTTCACTGAAGTGCACACAGCCAAGAAGAATGATCTTCTGAGGTTAAATCACCAGCATACAGTGAAGGATTTGTGCTGGGGTAAAATCCACCCAACACACAATCCCCTCGGGTGTAAATGGAGAAACCAGTTCATCCTTCCCTTTCTCCTGCTGCCTCTTTTTCTCTGATAACTTGGCAAGCATTTTTGGACACTGATCAATCCTTTTGGTGTCTTTAGTAATGATACTTGAAGACTATCTGTACATAAATGACCAATAATGGCAGTGCTCTTATCAATGGCCATCAAACCTCAGTGCATCTCACCTTTCTGCAATTACCTTCTGTTTTGGGCTGTATATAAAACCTGAAATAGAAACCTCTCCACTCTTTGGGGATGTTAAAGCATAGAATCATGGAATAGCTTGGGTAGGAAGGGACCTTAAAGCTCATAGGTCAAACCATGTGACTAATTCTTGGCTGTGCAGCTGATGAGGCCCTGGCACAGGATGCCCAGAGAAGCTGTGGCTGCCCCTGGATCCTGGGCAGTGTCCAAGGCCAGGCTGGATGGGGCTTGGAGCAATCCGGGGTAGTGGAAGGTGTTCCTGCCATGGCAGGGGGTGGAAATGGATGATCTTTGCAGTCCCTTCCAACCCAAACCATCCTATGATTCTAAAACCCAGCCCAGGTAGATTTAGGAGTGAGGATACAATACCCATTTTTATAAAAGACTTCATGAAATAGGAGGAAAAAACCCAACCCCACAGAGCTGCAATAATGCTCATTGTGCACCTCTCTAAAGGTACAGCTGTAGCAATCCAGCTGTGCTACATCTGGGCTTTCAGAGCAAGCCTGCATTTCAGTCAGGTCACACTGGGTGTCCCAAATCCCTGTGTGTCTGCAGAAATATCTGAGCTACAAGGAACACACCATAAGCTGCTCAGCTCATTAACAGGCTCCCTATTTGAAGTGCTATTCAGTTTCAGCAACTGAGCTGCTGGAGGTGGCTCAGGTTGGCAAAAAGCAAGCCCAGACAGCCTGGAGTGACTGTCCTGCTCATGACGTGGCAAAAGGAAGCTCACTGCAACTGAGCCTCATTGAGCAGGTGTGGGTGTGTGACATTACGTAGTTTACAGTTAACTGCTGTATTTCTCAGAGTCACAGAATATCCTGAGTNACTTCTCTCCAGCCTCTCCCTCCCCAGTTCACACACACAGCCAGGGGTGCCCTATCCCAGGTGCAGAATTTGGCACTTGCCATTGTTAAGCTTTGTACAGTGGTGACTGCCCATCTCTCTAATTTATCCAGGTCTCTCTGCAGGGCCTCTCTGACTTCAAGGGGTTTAAAGTGTCAGGAAACACTGTGGGGACATGGTACTTTTTTCTAAAGAGCAACTGATTCCCATTCAGCAGAAGTTTGCTCCTACTTGACCTGAGCGAGACCAAAGTCACTCAAACAAACACAAACATTCATAAAGGCAGCATTGTCTTAATGACTTGTTTTCAATTTACACCTTAGTCTTGAATTAAGCCTTCTGTTGTTGATTTTCTCAGTACCTAATTTTTAAAACAAAGATTTGCAAGGGACTGTCCATCTGCAGGAAGAGCACTCTGGTACTGCTCTAGCACCTGAATGGAGATGCTTCAGAGGAAAAGCAGATGCCAGCCCAACTGTTCCTGAGGATTTGGTTTATGATAATTACAGGTTTGGCCTTCCAGAATTATCTAGCATGCATTGTGCTGGGCTAGCAAAACCCAGGAAGGGTTTTGGGAAGGAGATATACATTTTGGAAAATAACTTGGCCAATCTGGAGAAGATTTGGGAAAACTACCCTGGGTGTCTCTCTTGACTGCAGCTGGCACCAGGCATGGCACATGTGCAGGGAGAGGTGAAACCTGGCCTGGCCATTCATCTGACACATTTCCTCATGGTGTCAGGAGAGACACCAAGACAATGTGTGACTTCAGGTACGAATTGCCAGCTTGAGGCACATCCACATGGGACAGGTTCCTTTGAGTGAGCATCTCCTGCCCCCCAGGCTTCCCCCTGGTGTGACTGCCCTCTGCTTTGGGACAAAAAACCCACCTGGGGCATCCCCTGAAGAGCAGGAAGCAGGCAAGGCAGTGAAGCAATGAGCTACTGGTAGCTGATGATAAAGTATAAATTTTTCAAGAGCCCATAAACAATTCAAACATCCAGCATTTCACAGAAACCAGTGGATTCTGGTACTCATTTTAGTTACAGCACGTTGCTGCTGAAGTCACTGCACATCAGCATGGCACTGTGTGCTGGAGAGAGGGACACAGACCAACATCCACCCCAGGTCTTACACTAGGGATACACAGGAGCTTTCCAGGGGAAAATGGAAAAAAGCCAAAAAACCCAAGTTTTGTCCAACTGTGATAATTCATTAGGAGAAAAGAGTGGAAACCAGACAAGGCTTCAGACCTTCACATCATTACATTTCTGAAATGAAAATGCAACAGATGAGCCCAGTGCCAGCAAACCCATCCCCAATGCAGCAGAGGGGCCCTGGCATCTGTAACCTCCATCCATTTGAAGTTTGTAATTTTGCAGAGCCTCTTTTTCTTCACTTGCAGCTGTTTATATGACACAAATCACTTTCTGGATGCAAGTCCCAGACCTCTCACATTTCACATATCGAAGAATTAACCTGAGGAGGAAACTGTCAGACAAGACTGACTCAAATTCCACCCCCATTTCAGCAAGGCTCAGAAGGAGCTAACACCTTTCTGCAGAGTGGCAAATTAATGTCTTACAACTGGAATATCTGTAGGAATCTGCAGCTAAGACCTTTGGCAGGGCCCATGACTCTGTTGTACTTGCACATCGATAGAAGCTCCCCAACAGGCCTTGGGGACACACAGGGAGGTTCCAAACAGCTCCCAGTGCTACAGCACGTGGGCACCAGAGCTTGTGTGGGTAAAACAGACACAGGAAGAAGTCACTGAACAGGGACCCCCTCATCCCACTGCTCCCTAACCACACATCCCCCACTGTGCCTCAACACAGAGGTCCTTGGGAGCTGTTGCCATCTCCCACTTGGGAACCTCTCCTGACCCTCCTCAGTCCATGGTGAGTCCTGTGACTCAGGATCATATGGACATCTGGGTATGTTCCTTCTGACACGAGGAATCCTACTGCAACAGACCAAAAGCCTCTGAGAAAAGTCAGCAATGTGTTTCTAGGGAATGGCACAAGAATGAGCATGGGGGGACGATCTCCTGAACCTGCTTCCTGCTACTGAGATTGCTTAAGCCAAGGATGTCAGCTTTGCATTTAAAGTTTTCCATATATCTTTCTTCCAAAAAAATTGTCCCCTCACCAACAGGAAGGCTCACCACATTAGTTCAACTTTATTCTATAATAGGTTTTTCTTACAAAACTCTATTTTTACAATATTTATGGCTGCATAACTGCAACTAAAGTAAAACAGAATGAAATTGGGAAGTTCAGCCTTAAATTCCATCGTCTTGTCTGATAAAATCAGGAAAATATTTGGAGAGGTGAAAGCAGAAGGCCAGGCTGTGGTGGCCAATGCTGTTTACGGAGATGGCCAAGGCAAGGGGAGATGAGAGGGGAAGCACCCACATCTCCATAGGAGATGTTTTTGCTTTCTGGGTGATCTCTTTCTCCCTGCAGCAGGTATCAGCTATTGCTCTGCACCCGCTCCTAACCAGTGTATTTTGTTAAGACAATATAATCCTCAGAAAATCTTGCCATGAGAGTCTTGTTATGCTGTTATATATTTTACAGAAGAATATATCAAGGCAAAGAGAGGTGGATGGATGAGCTGGCTCAAGAAGCTGATGTCTGGCTTCCTTGGTATGGTCATCTGGCAAGTGGAGGTGGGATTGCTGAGTGGTCAGTAGGTCCCCAAGAGCTCAGTAATGACCTCTTGGACTTCCAGAGCTCCTAACAGCTCTCAGGATGGCTCCTCTCCAATACACAACACCCACAGCTATTTATGTCCAGAACTGGGACTCCAGGACAAAGTTTTCCCAAGCCCACCCAACACTGTGGTGCACTTGGACACTGCAGGAAGAATCCAAGCAAAGTGGAACTGACACAGAAGCCCACAGAAGGATGCCCTAGGCTTCAGCATGTACAGAATCATCAATCTCAGGATAAGAGAAAGGATTTCGTGTTCAGATGACATCAAACATCCTTGTCAGGATCATGACGTTCATTCCCTTGCAGCTGACCTGGAAAGCAAAATATGCCCTTGACATACGACCCAGGCAAACGTGAAGGCAATTTTATTGACAGCATGAATAAAATAAACTCTCCCTGACAGGCCATGGAAAGGGGCAAGAGATGAAGTGGTTCATGCTCTCCTCTGTTAGTTAAAACCCTTTGGACTTTGCTTCCACCTCACTGCAGAAGGCTGCTGATGCAAAGGGTGATATTTGCCTGCAATCTTTCCCTGGGAAGTAATTAGTTTCCATTTAGAGGAATGACAAATTGATCAGGCAGGAATCTCACTGAGCTCTGAACTGAAGCTAAACTGTGATAGCTCCAGCTCTGGCAACTTGGGTTTGTCAGTCTGTCAATGCATTTTACAGTTTCAAAATTCAATCACCCAACAGCAGGAAAGACATTGGCTTAAAAAAAAAAAAAGGAAAAAAAAAGGAAAAAAAAAAAAAAGCAGCAGCAGAAGTGGGAGGAGAAGCAGCAAAGCCTCCACTTCCTCCTGCAAGTTCATTATCGCCTCTCCAAAGCATGACGGTGGTGTGAAATGGGTTAGACGCATGGATGCCTCTGTTAACGGCCAAGGAAAAAAAAAGTCGCACATCATTAGGAATGGAATAAACGATACCGAGGCACAGAGCAGAAATGATTTGATTAGCAATTTCCAGTTTTGAAAAGACCTGGAAGAGAACCAAATGACTATACAGAAGGTGTGATGGAGTTCTTAATTGCTGTAACTGCACAGGGAGACTCGATGATTTGTGACATATAATACAGCACAGCACGCTAACGCTAATAACTGTTAATTAACTGCAGCAATGATATACTCTCAAAATGCACATACAAGTTACCATAATTTCTAGATTAAAAGCTGCAATGTTCGAAGCCAAAGGCAGAGGGAAGGCAGCACAGAGGGAGTGGAGGAAGAGAAGAAAGTGGAAAGGGAGATGAAGAATCTTTCCTTTTTTTAAACCCCCTTTTGAGCACTTCTGATACCTCAACCGGAGCAAAGCGGCCAGAAAGTACCAAGAAAAAAAATAAAACAGTCCTGCCGAAATGTGAAACAGTTCCTGCATGAAGCTCTCCCTCCAGAGCAGCAGTTATTAATTCTGAAAGGCTGTTGTTGCACCAGGCCATCTGGCTGTGCCGTAAAGAGTTCAGGAGCTGCTGCTGAGCTCAGATTCCTGTCGCATCCCATTCGCCCCAGCGACATTATTCACTCACAAATATTATCGCACCATTTTTTCCCCCATCGCTGCTGTTTGTGAGTCACTTTATTTATTTGCAGGCAGTTTGTTGCACTGCCCAGTGCAAAAGTGGCTCTGCCAGGAGCCTCCAGGGAGCTGGGAGACAACACCCTCATCCAAGGGACGCTCTGGAGCTGGTTTTGCTCTGACTCCCAGCAGCAGTGCTGTGTGTGAGGCTGGAAGGTGGTACTTAGGAAAAGCTGCTGGATTGACAGCCTGGGAGACTGAAGGTTTCTATTTCTCCCCCAGCAGGCAGAGCACAGACACGCTCCCACACGCTGTCCTTCACCGGCACGCTGAGATGGGAATCAGATGACACTGATTAGCTGTCCAGAATTGCTAAAACATTTTCTCTTTTGGATCAATAGTAATAAATAGGAGGGTAAGGCAGGTATCAGGCTGCACTGTGGACAGCTGATTCTGATCTTCCTGCAGAGCTGTAGCCCCGGCAGAAAAACCTCTTGGCATGTTTTCCCTCTGAGGTCCTTTCAGTGTGAGCGATCTGCAGACAGGCTATTTAAATGTTACAGCCAGGCTAATCTTGTACCAGCTCTAACACATCACTTACCCCGTGCATGGAAAGCTAACAGGCTCTGTTCTTCCCTTGGTGACCCTTCCCAACACGCTCCTCCTGGATGGCGTCCAAAGGGAAGCTAAGCAAGGTGGCCGTGTTTCAGAAGGCACCACTCTCTGTACCCCCGTGGGTGTGAGTTCAAATCTAATCCCTGTGGAAAAGAGTGGGAAACCAGGAAACAAACACACAAACCAACCTAAGCCTAAATGGTGCCGTGATTCTGTGATTCCTGCTGCACACTGGGATGCAGTGGATGGTGAAGATGAGAATTCAAGCACAGAGCAACGATGAAAAAAAGGCCTCACAGACTCGTTCAGCCTCTCTATCCTCCGCGTTCGCACCAACGCCGTGTGTTGAGAGCATGTGTGAAGTCTATCTATCATTTTAACATTGAAGTGCCTGGAAAAATATTAAGGGTAAACTTTGCTGTCATTCCAACATATGGCAAGGCACTGAAATATAGACATATCCTGAGGAAACTGGAGAATTTGAATGAATACCACCTTCACAGAAGAGCACGTTGGTTCTGTATTTTCCAGTTTTTTGACCACCTCCTCCTTCTACAATTTTTTTTTGTAGTACAGTTTCTTTCTAGCTAATGAACCAACTGTACTTCATAGAATCCCAGAACAGTTTGGGTTGGATGGGACCGTTAGGCTCATCTCCCCCATGGGCAAGGACACCTTCCACTATCCTAGGCTGCTCCAAGCCTGTCCAACCTGGCCTTGGACATTTCCAAGGATTGGGCAGCCACAGCTTCTCTGTGTCAGGGCCTTGCCGTGCTCTGAGTAATGAGTTTCTCCCTACCATCAAATCTAAATCTCTCCTCTTTTAGTTTAAAGCTATTCCTCCTTATCCCATCACCGTCAGCCCATCCAAAAGGTCGCTCTCCCTCCTCAAGTACAGGAAGCCCCATTCAACACTCTCAGGAGAATGATAAGCATACATAGGGTAGAAAAAATAATGTTATATTTATGTTGCAATAACAGAAACAGCTTCTAGCTACCAAAAAACCCAGAGAATTTTCTATTTTTATGTTGGGCATGAAAGACAGAGGTGACCTACCTGATTGTGCAGACCTATTCCTTCCCCCACTGTATGGCCAGAACAGATCCACACCTTACACTTCTCCAGCATGCTATCCAAGTGGAAATGGCACACAGAATGGCATTTTTATCATTTTCCTCAGTAGCAGAATGACACTGCTGGGACAATCCTTTCCCTTTCCTCACCTCTGATTCTTTGAGGGCTCCTAGCTGTCACATCACTCCCAATTTTGCTCCCATGACCACAGCCTCTAAAAAATATTGCATTTTCTTTCCCACCTAACACAGAACTTTCAAACCGATTTAAATCTGAAATGAGTGCTGCGAATACCAGTCCATACTCACGACAGACATTTAATAATCCCTCTGGGAAAGAAGAGCTTCTGAAACTGCTAAAATGCATCCTGTGGGGATGTCAGCCTGGAGTGAAAGATTCTTAAAGACTTTTTGTGTGACAGCATCACACCCTCTGAGAGTCCCAGGTGCCATTAGGGGGGAGGAGGGGACTACAGCACACTTGAAGAATTCAAGAATAATCAGCCTCAGGTATTAATGTTTTGCTTGAAGATGTAAAAGATAAGACACTGAACTGGTATGATTGCCAGAGAAGGAGTGTGAATGAGACATAAAACTTCCTGTTCAGTTCTGTTCCCTCCTTTTGCAAGGTGCCAATGCAGTCCCCTGTCCATGATTTACAAGGGACCACAGTGAGGCTGTGGGAAGGGGGTGGCCAAAAGGCTGAATTGGAGAAACTGGAAACAACTCTCTGGGTGATTTCCACCCCACAGCCTTTCAGTAACCCCTCTCACAGCCCTGCCAGCTTGTTCCACACAGACCTCTGCCCCAGACTGTATGCAACACAGTCTATGGTATGTATGGTTCTATTGCAGAAAGCATTTTTCATATCTGGTAGGAAATTAGGGGTAAAAGGGGGAGGGGAGTGTCTCCTTTGAGAACTTTTCCATTCTAAATCCAGACTTGTCTCAGCACTACAAAAACAAAGCCTTTGTATAGGACAGCTTGGCACCCACCCACGTGCAAGGGGGGATTACACTTTCCAAGTTGCATTTTTTGCCCTTGAAATGTTTCCCTTATAATTGGAAGCAAATTTTTTTTGTCACAAGATGAAATTCCTTTGTGCAAAAAGCCAAAGCAAAGCCTATATATTACTTACTCCATTCTTTAAAGCCTTTAGCTTTCCTGGAGATTAACTGCCTGATAAACCCTTCCCAGGCCGGGTTTAAGGGCAGGACTGGCCTCTCAGGCCCAGCTGGGCTTTTCTCACAACTGGATTGTGACAAAACCCTTGGGAGCCCCTGACTACCAAGTCCAGGGCTTTCCTGGTTACCCACAGCACTGGAACACCCCTCCCCTGTGCCACTGGACACCAGCAGAGACCCTTCAGGCCACACGCTTTTGCTAATAACCTTTTAAAATTATTTTTTAAAATATTTTGCCTACAACAAACATTCTTCTAAACATTTATCCCATACTTGATGTAAATTCCTACTTCTACGTGCTTTTCCCCTTCACATGTCTGGAGTTGAGGGTGGTTTGGAGGTAGCTGGAGAACAAGGAAGCATTTTTCTGGAGATGCCTGGCCAATCTCCAAACGGGCACTGGGACACTGCCACTGGCATCCCAGTCACCCCACACAGCCTCCGGGGTATTTCAGGGATAATGTGTGCATCCACAGAAGCTACAGGGACCGACCTGACAGCTGGCACCAAAGAGGCTGGCAGAGGCACAGAGTCTCTGGGGCACAGAGCAAGGCTCTGGAGACAAAACCTGCACCCTGAGTGCTGCCATGGAGCTTCTCCCACAGGTGCCCCATGAAATCCCATCAGCCCAGAACAGCAGCTCCACAGGCACTTGGATGTTTATTTATCCTCCATCCCTCATATTCCTGATCCTGCCTTCAGTCCTAGACCATTTTCTAGGATAAAGTGGTTGGGTCCCAAGCTCTGGGCCTGAGCTTTGTGCTTTGTGCCCAGCCTTTACCTCCTGCCAGTCCAGAATTTCTCTGGCTCCTCAGCATCCTTCTGGCCCTGTCTCTAACACAGGGTCTGCCCTCATCCTCCCCCCTGGGAGGGACCACCTCGCTCTGGGTCGTGCCACACTTGAACCCTGCCCAGGGGCTGATTCCATCCCCGATCCCCCAGCTGACATGTCAACATTCCTGCCAAGTGAAAACCCTACTGGGCTGCAGAAGTACAGCCTGTCCTGGCTGCATGAAAAACAATTCTCCTTCACTCCCTACAATCACAGAGGTTATTTGCTGCCCCAGATGGAAACAAATATTTTTTATGAAGATCTGTTTTAACCAAAAGCACATATAAAACAAAAGGGAAAGAAATATTTGAGGTTTGCGGTGGTTGGAATCTACACACAGAAAATTAATGCTTTGACATGTATTTTGCGCTTAATCTTTTGTGGCAACTTTTTTACATTTGTAAGAGTTATGGATTTTAAAAGTCACAGCTAAGATTGCTTAATGAGCATTCACCACCCTGGAAGTGGAAGCAAGGCTGATGTGGTTTAGTCAGCTGTTAGCTTTATTGCCTCTCTTCTGTACTAAAAGTGACAAGTTGAACACATTATAGAGAGCTCAGATGTGTTATGTAGATGAAGCCTGCAGCAATATCTGCCTGCTCTCTATTATTTATGATGTCTATATAATACAATGGACTGAGATTTAAGCCATTGTGATGCAGTTTGTTTTCCAGGGTTCTAAAGTACAGCACATTTTACAGAGAATTGCATCTCTGTTACATATTAATCAAATCCATCTTACATGCAGCTCTTACACTGTAAACTAAAGGGAAAGAAAGATTAAAGCGCTTGGCTTTTCCTCAGCTGTCAAGGACTGGCAATAAAATAATAATAAGGGCTTCTAAATAATGTGTGTGTGACAGGCCTTTGCTCGGTTGTGCAGTCCTTTATGGAGGTTAACTACAAAATAAGTTCCAGTGAGTGATTGAGAACAGGCGAGTGTGTAATACTGTAATGCCAAGCCCTGCATAATTCTTTGCAAAGTTCATTTGCAGAAATTCTCCCAACTTGACAAGCCAAAGTTGCTGCGGGTCCAGGCGCCCAGCAGGGGTGTGAAGTTAACTCCTGCTGCCCCCGCTCCAAACCCTCACTGCCTTCTGAACTGTTTCAGCTGCAGCCCATTAAAGCAGAAAGCTGCACTCCAGCAACACCAGTTGGCCTTCCTGGTTTCTTAAAAATGTTATTATGAGGGAAGTCATGAGAAAGTTATTTTATTATAAAATATATAAAACTCTGTAGAGGTCTGTGGTTTTGGATTTTTCTTTTCCATCATTAGCCAGAGTTTTGAAGATCAAGAGGTGGAATTTTTAACAAAAGCCTAAATCACGACAAGCTTTTAAGGCAGCATGAACTGTGGAATTTATTGGAGGAGGGTTTTTGCCTTTCCTCCCTTGGCTTTTGCTGCCAGGGAGCCTTTCCCAAGTTTCTGTGTCTGCTCTGTCCTATTGCCCCTTTGCAGGAGGTCTGTCCACTGCCACCAGGTCACTCACACCATGGTGGAGGGACAAAAGGGACTCCCTCCCTGGGCACTGCCCAGCCCTCAACAGGCTGCCCAGGGAGGGGCTGGAGTCTCCTCAGCAGGGATATTCCAGAGCCCTCTGGACACAATCCTGTGCCCTGAGCTCTGGGATGGCCCTGCCTGAGCAGGAAGGTGGCACCAGTGACCCTCTGTGGTCCCTTCCAACAGGACCAACCTGGGATTCTCTGACATTGTCACAAGTCACAGCGATCAGATCCTGACAAGGCTCAGGATTAAGGATCCTGTGTTTAGTGTCGGCTCTCACTGACTTCACACAGCCATGGGTGTCACTGCTGTCACCAAAGGGTGACAGGGATCAGACCTAAAGAGCCCCGCAGCCCACAGATGAAAAATCACCAGGTGAAAGCTGAGCTCTTAAGCCCTGCTTTGTTGTAGACAGGAGGAATAAAGCAGAGGAAGGGAGGAAAGATGTGTGTGAGTGTTCTGCAGCACTTTGCATCACACACATCCAAGCCAACCACCTGCAAGTCCCAGTGATGCCTTCAACCACCCTGCACCACAACCCCCAGGGCAGGGAGGGCCCTCCTCCAGGAGTAACATCCTTCAGAAATGGTCAGGAAATTCAGCCCTGGACTCAGAGCCAAGTTCTAGCAACATTTAAAGCAGGCAACTCCAGCTGGAGCAAGCATAAAGATGGGGTTGCTGGGAAAAAAAAAGGTGAATTCAGCTCCAGATCTGTGTCCTGGAGAAAGCAGATGGGTGCTTGGGCATGGGGCTTGGCTTACCTGTAAACCACGCAGTACATCTGAGGAGTGGTAATTTTAGACTCACTAGCACTAGCAAAGGTGCTAGCAAAGGGTGTAGGAAATCAAAGGAAAGCCTTCAGGGCACCATCTGGCTGCTGCAAGGAGCCAGGGAGAATTCCTGTCCTCTTCACACACTCCACAGGGCCAGTGCCAGCTCCTGCCACCCCCATCTCAGAGCAACAGCATTTGTTTACTGCTGATCTAATCCACAAGGGCAAACTCAGTGTTTGCTCTCAAAGATCTGTCTTAAAATGCTATTATACACATCCCTTGGGTCAGAGTGGTATTTTAAGTGTATTGCAATGGAGAGATGTTTTCCAGTATTGTCTGTATTTTCCTCACTGTGTTGAGTCTTCTTTCCTGAAGACCTCCTGAAATGCTGGGTGTTGATTTCCCAGCCTGTTTTGCACTGTGATATTCATGCTGTGACTGCTGGGGCTCCTCAGCAACACAGGTACATGTGTTGTCACCACCTGAGCATGTCACACTGAGGGCATTTTGATTTTTGATTTTACTTTTTTTAAAACATGAAGAAAATAATTTTAAATCTCAAATCTAACCAAATCGTTGATAACATCCCCATGGTTTGGGCTCATTCCTGCTCATGAAAAGTCCAATTTACCTCTGATGACACTGCTGCACATAGGAGAAGAAACAAGCATGGTGAGGGTGTCCTGCACATCACAGGTCACGTGTATAAAACAGTAAATAATCACTAATGCCTTAAGTCCTGAGTTCTGAGGTGCTTTGTCTTCCAGTTAGCCAAACCTTTGCAAGTGAGTGCATCTTTAGTTTCCATTCCTCCCATGAGCATGCCTCTAACTCTAACTTGGTGTAGGGCTCTCTAGAGAACTTCTATGATATTGGCACTTTCTGTGAAAGCCTCTGAATCCCTCAGACTCCTGGGGCCAGGTGGGACACTGAGCTTCCATGAAAGTACAGAAAAAGGAAATTCTGCTCCTTGTGTGGTCAGTCTTTTCTTTGGAATTACTTGTGACTCAACCCCACCAAAAGAAAATGGAGAGCCCAACTTTTGGTACTGCAAAGGAACTCATTATTTTAGGGAGTCTTCTCCTCCCCTGAGGGCTCTCAACATGGAATTTCACCATGAAGCCACCGAGCAGCCTCTCACTTGGCCGTATCTACCAGGCCAGGCACATCCACCATGCACAAAAAGTTTCTCTGAAGCCAGGGGCTGCCAAGAAGAACCATCTTGGCATTTAATTTTTCCTCAGTGAATGGGATAAGATAGATTTTGGAAATAGATGAAAAATAGATCAAAACTCAATTGAGGGTGAAAAAAATGACCCTGCAGCTCTGGAAAGTTCCTCATCCCTAACATGGAGAGTTCCTGAAGCTCAGCTCAGTGTCAGAGAGACGCCATCCCAGACCAAATGGGTAACTGGGGGATAGCCATTTCCATTTCTGGGCAAGCAACACTTAAAAGGATAAACACGAGCTAGCCACACAGAGGAGCACACTGGTTTCTTTTGCTTTCCTTGACATGGAAAGTGGCCTGCATGCCACCTGACACTCAGGGATCACTTCCCAGGCTATGGGAAATGAGCTGGGAAAACACAAGCACAAACCTCCTGTGGTTTATATGTCTGCGTCAGGCGAGCCGTGCAGAATGCAAAGGCAAATCTTTCAATCCTCCCCTCTCCCCAGGCCTGAAAGGCCAGCACAGTGCTCCATTCAGAAGGGGATTTACTGCAGGGTTTGGAAAGCACAGAGTGCTAGACAGGAATCTTGCCCTGACTGAACCTACTTATAAGCCCTCCCATTAACAGGCAGTGCTGCGGAGAGCTGGTGGCACAGTGTGCACGGCACAGAGCTGTAAGTCACAGCACAGGTTTGCTGAATGAGCTGGGGACCAGCTGCATCCCTTTACTCCCTCAATAACATACTGATATGGACACATTTATTTTCCTGTTGAAGCAGCTCACAGAATAAACGCGCGTCCCATCCAAGGGGAGATTACTGGGAGAGCAGATGTATGCTGCACTGCAAACAGTAAACTTGTGGAGCCCTAATCTGATACAATACAATTTAGTTTCATACAAATCCCTTGAAGAAAGCACCACAAACTGCTCTGCAGCAGCAGGGAGAGGAGCCTCGCTCGTGGCCGTGGCAGTGTGAGCCCTGCACTTCCCAAGGCTGGCCCCAGCCCCACGTCTCTGAGACATCTGCACAGCCCGTGCTCAGCTCATCCAGCTGGAACCCAACACGCTCCCCCCACGGGAGACCCCCAGCCTCCACTCCTGCTGGTAAAGTGCCTCGAGCTCCCGGGGTGAGCGCGCTGTGCAGCCATTAACAGCACCAGTACATCTCCTGCACACATCTGGGTCAGCAGCTCCCACACAGGGCAGGCCACGCAGGGAGCCAAAGGTGAGTCTGAAAAACCCTGAAACTTAACGGCAATAAGGAGCAAATTCGTGCAGGCTCGTAATGACAAGGCAAAAATAGGAAATTGGAACTAGCGGGGCAAGGTGTAATAATGCAGCATTTAGCACCAGCAGCAGAGAACAGCAAATCAGTATTTTTTAAGGGGCAACCTGAGGCAAGGAAGCGGCTCAGGGGAGAGGAGGGAGAGCTGTTCCAGTTAAATGGGCACAAGAGAAAGATCAATCCCCAACCATGGAAAGCTCTGGAGGGAGGGAGGAAGAGGGGCCAAGAGCAGCAGGGAGGGGGTGAGACGTCACAGACATTGGAGAGGTGAGATGAAGCAAATCCGTAAGGAGCATGGAAACCCAGGAAGACATTGCCTTCAATTGAACATAAACAGCAAGAAGCAAGCAAGTTTTATTGGAAATGTAAAGGTTTCCTGTTTTATATCCTTGGCTTTAAATCTTCATTGGGAATCAGCACATGGCATTGGAAACAAAACCCACCCGTCGCCAAAGGCAGCTTGCTGCAATCGCTGTCTTGCTGGATCTTGCTTTAAATAGTCAATAGCCCAGTGCTATGTCTTGTGCTGATTATTCAAGAGCCATTATGATATCAGTGAATGTCTCTGATTGCATTTAATTCAAGTAGGCAATATATTTTGAATTCAACTTGCTCTAGCAGTCCTCTGCTCTCCCTCCCCCAAAGTCTAACAGATCATTTGAAAGTGAGCAGGTCACATCCTGAGCTGTAGGTACTAACCATGCCATTTCTTCCTCTCCTAGGGGTTTTAAATCCTGCAACTGCTGCCCTGCCAGCAGGAGAGGTGACCCCACATTTGTCCTGCTCATCGCTGGCTAATAACCATTAGGGACAATGGCGCGGCTCCCACCTGCTGCCCAGGAGGAGCGCAGATCGCTCCCAGCGGGATGCCAGCGCTGACAATCTCCTCTCCTTTTCATTACAGGCTTTTGTCACTCTCACACCCCCAGAAACTACTCAGGAGGGCTCTCGGGGAATTAAACTGCAGTGACAAAGTGGGTTGTACCCCCTCGCAAGTCAGCAAACACCGGCGAGGACTGAGGCCGTGCCAACCCGCGCCGATGAGCCGGCACCGGGACCGCCCTTCCCTGCGCTGGGCCGGGGGCCGAGCCCGGCCGGGGCACAGCGGCCTTGGCGGGACAGAGGCTCCGCTCCCACAACGCGTGCTCGGGTCGCTCGTTCTCCGAGGAGCCCCGGCCCCAGCAGCACTAACGGGGCTCTGAACCCTCCCCAGCCCCTGGTGCCGGTCGGGCCGCACCGAGGCCCTGCTCAGGGGAGGCCGCGCTCAGGGAAGGCCCCGCCATGGAAGGGGACCAGCCTCGCACGCCAGCCCAGAACATCAACCCCACAACACCAGCCCTCTGCGGCGCTGGCCTGGCTGCGGCAGAGCATGGTCTCTGCCCCCAGCAGCAGCCCCAGCCACGGACGCTGAGCCGCGGGGCCTCTGGGCTCCGGGTTCTGCTGCAAACCCTCCATCCTTAGAGCCTCTGCAAGCACCTCGCCCCGCCCGCGGCAGCGCAGCCAGCTCCCGCCGCCATCCAACAGCATCCCTGCCCCTCTCCAGCGCCTCCTCACATGGCAGGCCCGCGAAGGGAGACAAATCCTGCAGCTCCATTTGCGGTGCAATATGGGCTGGTGGACATAAAATCAAGCGGCTCGGCTGGCCTGGCAGCCCCTCAGCCGGTATAAATTCGCGGCGGCCGGCGGGGCTGTGCCAGCGCTCCGGCTGGGGCACGAAGCGTATCCGTGTGCTCACACCAGCCCTTTGTACGGCTCCGCTCGCACTTCCCTGAAGCAGCAGCAGCCCAGCCTCGCACTGCAGTGAAGTATTAACTCATACCCAACACAGTTTGTCTCCGAGGACCCTCTTGGCCCCTTCGTCATCCTGTGCTGACATTTTAATCGCGCTTTTGTGGGAGCCGGCTGGCAGTTTGTCATCAGGAATGGCGCGGCGAGGGGCCAGCGCGGGCTGCTGGCTGCGCGGCTGCCGAGGGGAGCAGCCCATTCTGACAGACTGAGCAATAATCTGAACTTACTGCGCTGAGCCTGTGGGACACCAGCCGGGCCGCTTTATCTTCTTCATTAAAGTGCGCTCAAAAAAAAAATCCATTTTCCTTTAAAGTCTCAGGAACAGATGGAGTAAAATTAATTGCGCCATTAAGTCCCGATAGACAATACCAGAGTGGTTTTCTTTCAACAGTGCATGTGTGTTACAAAGTGCTCTTCGTAAAAGGCAATTACTGCAACATTTGCCATAAAATAAAGGTTGCTTTAATGGGCAATAAACACAGGCTTCAAATTTGGTATGAAATGGGTCTCCAAAGGGCGCTGTTATAGGCAGCTCAAAGGCACAACTGACTTTAGTATTTCTGCTCTGGCTCCAGCTCAGCTAGTTCGGAGAACAATGATTTCCACCCTTGGATATTTTCTGATGGAATTATGTATGCCATGGCAGCTCACGGCCAGGCCCTCCGAGCCACCTTTAGCGGGTTGGGCAATGGTGGCCGGGCAGACTCCGGTGCTCTGCCAGCTGCCATCTGCCTGCTGAGACAGGGACGAGGAGGAGCAGGAGAGGGACGAGGCCAGGGCTGCTGCTTCTGCTGAGCCGAGAATAATAAAACCCCATTTCCTGACAGCAGATCCTTGCCAGTCTCAATTACCACTGGGTTTGTTTGATGCAAAGCCTGACATATTTATTTATATTTCTTTTTAACATAAAACACCCCGGAAAATGGATACCACATCCTTGCAAACAGAAGGAGGAGACTATAAAAATGTGCGTGGGCAGTGTTCAGAAGACAAGAAACAATGGCATTTTCCATGTTTTTTGCTCTCTGGGCACTAAAACCCAAACCCAGTCCTTACCCTATAACTCCCCATCAAACAGTTTATGACGGCACTGCTGAACACAGCTTCTGAACAGGCTTGTTTGAGGTCCTGACAAGAGACAACCCAGCAAATCTACGTTTGCACCAAATGGTACATTGTATTTGTCAACTTAACAGCCAGAGTCACCCCGGGAGTAAAACACTTCATCTGTAGGCAGCTTTCTGTCCTACAGAACCACTGCTGACAGTATCAAGACAGATGCCTCACGCACCCCACATGCTCTTCCTGCAAAAATCCCCTCTTCTGCCTGGAGCCCGTGTGACTGTGCTGGGTGCAGCCACATGCCCACACACTTCTGGGTAGGAAAACAGTTTCCATCTGATTCTTGCTCAGATTTATTTGAAGAGGAGGGGAAATCATTTCAATTCATTGTATTTTCACATTCCAGTAATTACAAAGCGAGCATGACATACAAATGATCCATTAATTGAAATATGGGCTCCATGAGCTCCAATATTTATAGTGTAAATCCATATTTAATTAAATAAAGCCAATAATGCTCATTTCAAAGGGAACATTGAAGCTTTTTATTTAACCATGTAGTTGATGCTGTATGTGCTCCTTTCTCAACACCTTTCAGTAAATCACCGTGGCTGAGAGAGGTGGGGGTTCAGGGGGTGTGGGATGGCTCACTGAAGATCCCCCAGGCCCCCAACAAGCAAGTCCCTGCTGCTGGAGGTACTTTCCATCACTGTTACTATACACCAGTGCTGCTGCTTGGTAATAGCATCAGTCAGCACCTCTGACTGAGCAGCTTTAATCACCCACTTAATTGCCTTAATCGCCTTTTACATAACTAAGAAATCACAACACTGCAATTGTCTGACTCTGACACACAGTAACATCAGGGGTGTGACATTAATGACGTAATTATATTAATTGCCAGGAGCTAATGTTTCAGGATCTCAAAGTAACAGACACCGAGCCCCAAAGCCATGGCTGCTGCTCCCTGAGCACTCACTGGGTGCAGTGCAAAAGCCAACAGCAGTGGTGTGGGCAAGGACAGCCCAGCAAAAAGGACTTCAGCACCCTGGCCACAGAAACCTGGCACCTCTCACTTTGTGTCATATATATACACACACAGGTCTATTGTTTTCTTTGATAGCTAGTGTTGAAGTCACAGTTCTGAGCTCACCATGACAATTACACAGTGCAGAACTGGAAAAGCCCCAGATCAGCTGGGCAGCTCTGCTCCATGACAAGGTCTGAGTGCTGCTCCACACGGGTTGGAGCACTTCTTACTTCCTTGGAGCAGGTTTTCATAATTTTCATCAGATTTTACCATGATGACCTTTTCCTTCAGTGGATGGGGATTCAATTTTCCTTTACAGGAATGTTACAACATTTGTCCTTGCAGCACCATCAACCATCCCTGCTATGGTGTTTGTAAACTTTAAACACCAATCTGTTCCTATTAGTGGTCAGCTGGCAACATTAACCACTTTTATTCCTTGTAAAACAAGGGACAGTGTGCTTAGGGTGGCCTTGCTCCAGTGCAAATATGTTTGCATAGGTGCAGGAAACCCACAGTTCTCTGCACTGACAGGCACTAAGATGGTGGTTTGATTGCACAATAAACCAAATCTGAGGGTGGCAATTGCCTGGGGAAAAGTCCTGCAGCCTTCAAACTCGAAGTGCTGGTTGTGTGTCAACTCACACTGCCAAAGCAAAGTTTAAAAAAGGTTGATAGGTGAGTTTGTCCCTGCAAACTTTTTCCTGGAGGAAGTATCGTCTGTCATCTCACAGCTAATGTAACACCAGCAGGGAGCAGAAAAGCCAACACAAACTTTTATCATATGTTTGGCTGAACAGACAGAAATGTAACCACAGAGTTACACCTGACTCAGATCAAATGAACATTGCTTGGATGTTCCAGGAATGCACCACCAGTATTATGCATCCTGCAGCTACAGCCTTGACATGCCTCTCTATCCCCAACCCTAACACCGAGGTGTGAAGGCAGAGAGCATGTAGACAACATAGAAAGAGTTATCTTTAGCCATCCACTGGATCCTCAGCAGCCTCAGCCTCAAATAGATGACTCCAGTTTGTACAGGATCCATGCTGGATTTAATCCTGTGCCTTCATTTGGCCCTCCAGTGCATGTATCTACACTGGATTTTCAAAGCATGCAGTGCAAAGCTCACTCTGTCCTCTGGCGGAGCTCCCTACCCTCACTGAAACTCCGAGTAAGCCCCAAGTGATGATCCTACCTAAAGCTTCTCTTGAGGAACCCTGTACAAACTTACTCCATGGTGTGCATCTACACAGAGCTGCAGGGGGCTACAGACATTGCCTCTCCCTACCAGAAATTCAAAGGTCTAAACTAATGATGAGAAAAGCCCTGCAAGATGAGCATGTGGTACCCCTGGTGACACTGTCACTGTCCCCTCCAGGGTAAAAATCCCCTTTGCCACATCCTGAAGCCAACCCAAGCATGAATCCAAAACCCCTGTGTGTTTTGTTGGCAGAGTGACTTTTGATGATGAATAAATTCTCAGAGTGCAACAATACCTACAGGAAAAAACCCGGAAAGGACATGGAATTTCCTGGCCCAAGGACCAATGGGAAGGAATTGAACTGTACACAACGAGATGGAATAGGAAGGCTGGTGGGTGTGCTCTCAGATCCTCATTACCTGTCCCTCATGAGAGTCAGCCAAGGAGTGGAAATACTCTCCTATGAGGTTTTGGCACAGGGTCTAATCATGCATTTCATGGAAGAAACTCCACAGCTCCTTCCAACCCCATCTTAGGCAACATCAGCACAGGAGACAAGCGGCTGCCTCCGAAAGTGTTTCACAGCAGTGAAGGGAGGTTTTATTGCTTCTTAAGTTCTATTTACAACTACTGCACCATCTCAAGAGCTAGAGAGGAGTCCTCAGTATGAGCTGCATGAAGTAAACAAGATGCTAAGAGCTTTCATGGCTTTTTAGTGCTAATGACAATTAATAATAAATGGATACTGCAATATTCTATCCAGTGAAAGGCTTCACGGGCATGCAACTTCCTGCACCCCATGCTTATGGACCACTGACTGTGTGAAAAGTGAGGCAGGGGCACAGTTAAGAAAGTTAAAGAAAAGTGACTGGGAGCAAAATAACAGGACTAAGGTGTCCTAGGATTTGACATTTGGGTTGAGGTTTTCAGAAAAATCACAGAATCTCAGACTTGTTGGGGTTGGAAGGGACCTTAAAGCCCATCCAGTCCCATCCCTGCCACATGAAGGGACGCCTTCCACTATCCCAGTGGAACAGGGATTCCTATTGCTCCAAGCCCCATCCAGCCTGGCCTTGGACACTTCCAGGGATGGGGCAGCCACAGCTTCTCTGGGCAGCCTAAACAGGCCAGCCCTTCACTGGTGGCTGTGGCAAGGTTGGTTTCTCTCCCTGCAGAGCAGCAGTTGTTGATGCCTTGTCTCCAGAGCCTCAGACACCCTCCTGAGAAGCACTCTGAGATGGTGAAGGAGAAAGGGAGCCCTACAGAAACCCCCAGGCCCTGCAGTCTTCATGCTTAGATTTCAGAGCTTATTAACGAAGTAAAAAAGGACAGGATCAAATGCCCACAAAAATAAACCCCAAAAAAATCTGCAGAACTCCCCCATCTCCAGAAGGGTCTTCACCTTTGCAGTTCTGCATTGCTGAATTCATAAATGTCTAATTCTTTATCCCTAGGAAGCTAATTATTATGAAAGGTCAAAATAAATAGCCACACTTGTACATAAAGCTGTTGTTAAAATAGAGAAGTAGACAGCTCCAATTTACAGGCTATTTTGTTGTTATAATTACAGAGCTCCCTTTGCCAGTGAGTTTGTAACCATTTGGTTTAATTATGAGCTGAGGGGAAGAGGAGGGGGAGGAAGGACAGCAGTGTCCCTCCAGAACAGCGTTTGCCCAGGTATCATGATGGAGTGTGTTGAGGATAAACGAAGTCAGCTCCTGTGGGATTCCCTAAACACTTCCCTAAAGACCATGACACTGGAGCCGGGCAAGCAGCTACCAAAGGGTTAAGCTGCAGCCCATTAGAAATGTCCTTTAGTGCTGGGTCTGTTTTTCCTTACAGAACATTAGGCTCAGTGGGGCAGGCAGAAACCCCCGTGGTGCCCCCATTAAAAAAGATCAAGTCGCACATGTCGATATCACAGCTTCACCCATACTGTAATTTGTCTGACAGCAGCCAAGGCTGCTGGGCCTGGCCAGGGAGGACCAGGCTGCCTTTTAAAGAGAGAGACCCAAATCCCTTAAAAAAAAAAAATTGTGGCCAGACAAACTGCTTAACAACATAAAGATGCAATAAACGTTCCTACCACTCCTCCCCTCCCACTGGAAGTGGGATAAAGCCCAGCACAGTACAAAATAATCCCAGTAAAGGCACTGCTGGAGCAATAACAAAATGCTCTGGTGCAGTCAAAGCATCGTCCTCTTTTTTTTTTTTTCCATCCCCTTTCTTTCTTTTTTTCCCCTTAATGCCAAAGGCATTAGAAGAGATGAAAACCACTCCATTGAGCTAGGTGAAACGTTAATCCATTGGCCTTACTTTGCTGGGAAACCAGGGTTTGAATGAGGCCCAAGGCATAAATGAAATGAGTTTAGTGATCTCAGTTTAATTCTTAATAGGCCACAACAGGCACTGCAGATACAGAAGATACAATATTAGGAAATCAAACCCTTTCAGAATTGTTTTTTCCTTTCGGCTAACGAGGGTCAGGAGAGAATTAATAGAGAAACTTAAACCTTAAGCCAACCTAAATAGCTCTCTATGCAGTCAGATTGCAGGAGGAGCAGGGAGATGCTGCCTGCAAAGCCCATGGCTGAGGAGCCATTCTGCAGCACAGCAGATGCTGGAAAAGCTGATCTGCAGAAAGTTATGGCTCCATCCAAAGCACGGGAAGATTTCCAGTGACACCTCAGCAGGTTTTGAATCAAGTCTACATTAACTGCACGATCTGAGCAGTCCCACCAAAGCCCAAATTTCAGTGATGTTGATAGCATCAGTCCTCAGGCTGACAGCATCTTGAAAGCCAGAGATTCCTCCCAATAAGCTGCAGTGGGAGGAAACAGACCCAGTCCAACTCCCATCCCTTACCTAGGACCATCCTCAGAATAAACAGTGTCAGGAATGCCAGGTAAAGGGATGCTTCAATCATGTTTACATGGGAATTTTAGTTCCTTGCAGAGTTTTCCTAGCACCAGCTGTTGTAGTGGATAGATTTAGTGGGGGTCTCAGGTGGAAAGTCAGACATTTTAAATGAAGATATTTTATCAGTACTGAGAATTACCAATTTTGCTTTGCAGGAGGGTAAGGTGTCACTTTTTCATTCTCACAAAAAAGAAAAAAATAATGCATCAAGACTGGATAACTGAGCCAAGAAGAAAACCAGCAGCAAAACAGTTTTTCAGAGTTAATAAAAGTAAAATATTTTAAAGTGCAATGATGAAGTCCAGCTTTGAGCTCATTGCAGATAGAACCCTGTGGAATGCCAGTGGCTGAATTCTGAGCCAGTATCTTCCAAAATTTTCATGGTTTCTCTGGCTCTCTCCCTGCCTTTTGGCAAGGGTCTCCTTGCAGTTCATTCTCCCACACTGGCACGTCAGGAGCTGATCCCGTGAGTCTCAGCAGATTTACACACCCAGGGGCTGGGGCACTCCTCCCCCTGACATCAAAGGCAGCTGTGTCATGTGCCAGGAGAGCCCAGCCAGCTCTTCCTGCCTCACAAGAAGCTCGGGAAGATCCAGGGCCATTCAGAGGCTGCTCTGTACCAGTCCCTTTGTCTGAGCTCAGCTCCGTGTGCCTCTCCTGAGGAGGGACAAGAACTGTGGGTGCCTATGTGGTGGAGTTGCCCCAGGGCAGTGCAGGAATGAGGAAGAGCAGGATGAAGGCAGGAGGATGAACAGATTGGCTGCTGTAGGACCAGCCATGCAGCCCATTTCTCCACAGGCTCACTTCTTCCCTCCTGTACCCCCCAGGGCACTGCCCACACACTCCTGTTGGCTCCTGAACTCTGCACGGTGATCCTTCCCTCATCCCTGAGCCACACACCAGGAGAACACAGCAGCCCAGCCCCTTTCTCTCACCCCTGTGGGCCACTCCATGCCAAAAATCAAGGCTTGTAGGTGCAACAGCCAGAAAACAACAAGAAGGAAAGACTCCCCCAGGGCCCCAAACACCTCCAGGACAGTTCACTAAGGTAACAGAAAGTAAATTCACAGCCTACAGAGATACAAGGACATAAATCCTTCAGGGTGCTGTCTTATCTCACCACACTGAAATTTAATCACCCAAGTTGCTGCACATCAGGATGGTGAAATACATCTTAGTCTTGATGCCTTTCAGAAAACAAGTTCTTCTCTTAAAAGGTACTGCAGCAGTGACTCATTGTGTGTATATATATATACACACATATATATGCTGTGTATTTATACATATAAATACAGGTATCACTTGTACAGAACTGTGGATAATGGCATTTCCAACCTGGTGGCCTAAGCAATACATGAAGCAGTGTCCACAGTTAGACACAGGAGCATTAAAGTTGGTGGTGGATGGCTCCTTTACCTTTCAATCCATGATTGCACCAAAGGAATAAGAATAATTTAGAAGTTTACCAAACAAATTAAGGCGTGCTTGGCAATGCATTCCTTGGACAAAGTGCCCTGGTATTCAGAAATCCTTTCTGCACCAAGCATGTGGCAGATTTGACTCCTGATGTTTTTGGTGATTGAAGACATGGAAATTGCTCAGCCTGGACATGCCAGATGACCTCCCTCCTTCTCTGAAAATTGTGAGACAAACTGAAAATTGTGAGACAAATTATGAGTTCAGCTCAGTCTTACTGCCACAGCCTCCCAAGGGAGAATGTTGTGATGTAACCTCAGTTTGGAGGGGCAGGTACAGATCATAATCTCAAGAGAAGGCTGAAAATGAAAGCACAGCAGTCGGGGATCCTGGGAAAGACTGAGACCCTCTCATTGGGGAGTCTGTGGACAGACAAGGAACTAAGGCATATAAAACACAGTCCAAACTAAAAGTAGGAACAGGTTTTGGGTTGTGCCTCTTTAGCCTGATCAGCCCTTTCAATCCACAGTAACTCTTTCTCTCTCTGCTCTGCTCAGTGCTGTCCTGAGGCTTTGGGAGATACCAAATGTGTTTGACTAAAGAACAGGCTTCGGAGTTAACCAAGGTGCAGTCCACTCTGATAATGTATTCCTGTGCATAATGGCCTGGAAGTGCTGTATTCATGTATGAGCTTTCTCAAAATTATTTATTAATGGAAGAGATCATATAAAATATTGCTCCTTAATATGCCTGAAAGACTCCCATAAATGCATAGAATCTCACTCTGCTCTTTGAACAGGCACATGGGCCCTGAGTGCAGCCATGTTACACCAGCACTAAACCACTGCAAGGAAGGAGAAAATCAGGAATGTGTCAGGCAGGAACCCTGGGCTCCAGGCTGGGAGCACGTGAATGTGCAGCCACCGTGCTGTCACATCACACCGGGTTGCCATGGAGATAATTGCAATGTCATAACTAAAGGCTAATGTCAGCACCAGGTTTTACAAGGAAATGATTGGATTGTATTTTTAATTTACCCCCAAATTATTGCAGCTTCTCCATCGGGAAGAAAATGAGAATTGTATATTTAATTTTTTGGTAGCAACAGAGCAGAATGTTGTGGTTTAGGATCTAGAAGTTTTTACATCACTGTGTTTTTCTGAAGGTGCTCTCAGGTGTTTCTGTACACAACTGTATTCAGACAGCAAGACAGAACTCACAGGCTACACATACATAATAATAATATACCTATAGATTATGCTGCATGTGTACATCTATACACTGCTCTCCCAGCCTGAGCCTCATTTAGCAACTCTAACGGTTTTATTAACAATATTAATCAATACTTTCAAAATGCTCTCTTGACCTGAGAGTTGTTAAGCTGCTCTCTGGTAAAAACACGTGAAACAAAATGAAATTTTAAATTATCTTCACACTTGCTCTAACATGCTCTTTGCCCTTTCTGCCTGAACTGGTGCCTTCCAAGCTCCCGAGCTAAATCCAGGCCACCATGGGGCCAAACTGCTGTTTTCTTTGGGACTAACTTCAAAGTCAATAAGTTTTTGCACAGCTCCAGTCCCCTGGATGCCGGGAGCAAGCTGTGGTGCTGGGCTGATGGCAGCACTGTCAACAGCACGAGACAGGGAGCTTGGCAAGGTGGAGACCAATCATGCTGGAAATGTCACATACACACGTGGCATCATTCATAAACCAAGATAATCAGAACCGTCATTGGTGCAAAAGCAGCTTCACCAAAAGCTCTGCTGTGCAGCCCACTCTGAATGCAAGAGTAAAAAATACCATGCAAAGGCACAGGTGAAGAGACTAAATATGGGTCCCTCCAAAACAGATGCAAGAGAGGTAAATCTTCATCTTAGCCTGCTGTCATTAATATCACTTGTTTGTTACACTGAGAAATTATTATTTGCAAAAATGGCACAGACTCAGCCCATGGAGGTTTTACTGCAGGTGAAATCCAAATGTGTCACCTGTGTCACACAGGACATGGGCTGCTCTGGTTGTGCATATTCCACCCTCCTGCACTTGACATTTCCCATTCCTGGCGAGCACCAGGTGTCCCACAAATCACACACACATCCAGCAGGGCTGTGTCCCACCTCAGTGGTTACAGGATGTTTGGGTTGGAAGGGACCTCAAAGCCCATCCAGTGCCACCCCTGCCATGGGCAGGGACACCTCCCACTGTCCCAGGCTGCTCCAAGCCCCAATGGGATCCAGGGGCAGCCACAGCTTCTCGCCACAAGCCCCAGAGCAGAGCTGCAGCTGCACAGATATGATCAATAGCAACAAGAAAGAGAAAGAATGAGGAAGAAAGATGAATGCACAGAATCTCTAAGTTGGCTTAAAGGAAAACTGAAACAAAGGTAAAGGAAATTCTTTTGGAAACGTTGCTTTTTTCTAATTGTTGGCAACTTGGGTTTGATGCATAAGGAGGAGAAAATGGCCTAAAATGATCCTAATCTTTAACTCTGTTAACGCCATTTCCCTTCTCCTTCCTCATGTTAGATGTCTTTGCTGCCCAAAATGAATTCCAGGAGATAAACAGCAGAGCATTCTCCAAAATCAAAATCCTTGTTCAGATCAATTACACCCAAAACCTGAATGACACGACACACAAAGCACTCATTTTTTCTGGCAGTTTAATGCCAAAGAATTTATTACCATTGTCAGTACAGTATGGATTATTTGAGTATTAGGAGGATATACATTAAAATATAATGTATCTAATGTATAAAACGTAATGACTGCAGTGAGAGCAACATCACACTTGGGTAGAGAAGCAGAAGTAGGCTCTGTTTGAAGCAATTTGGCCCAGTTTGGAAAAACTAGCTGCTAAAAATCACAGGCAAATCCTAAACTGGCTGTTACCAGCTACCTTCAGCAAGCTTTGCTTCTTGCCTCTACTGCCTGCTCTGGCCAAGCTCAGCCCACCAAGTGCCCCCTCTCCTTCCCTGAGCATTCAGGCCTGAGCACCAAAGCCTCACTCCCTTCACATGCCCCACTGAGCCCCTGCAACCAACCTGCTGCATCTGGGAAATCTCTCAGCAGAAGGGTTTTCCTGAAGAATAAACTCAGCCTTAAGAATGCCACCACCCCCTTGGAGTCACAGCATTGTCTCTTCTGTCTCACACGGGATTGCTGGAAGATAAATGAGCACATTGGGAAAGGTACCAATTTAGCGTTCAGCACATGACCGAAAAAGAAGGCACAATGGTGTGAAAGTCAGCCAGTAATAAGTAAGCTGCACTTCCATAATTTCATAGGAAAATCCTTGGGGCACAGCCAGATTCTGAAAGAAGAAGACTGTATTTATAGCAATCAGTGTGGTTTGACATATTTCCCCTAATATGCTAAATTACTCCTTCACTATCATCATAACTTCCCCTCAGTCATTCCTCAGCATCTTCTATTAGCCTGGCCTAAAAGCACTTAGGGAGCTTCTCCGGCTGTGACCTCTTTAAAAACGCGTTAATTCCGACAGCAGCGCGCAGGGCCGCGGCTGCCCGGGCCGCAATTACCCTGCCCGGGGCTCCGCAGAGCGCGGGGCTGCTCGGCTCTAACAAGGCTCTGCTCCTTCTAATCCGTGTCCTTCTGTCCCTCCTCGCGCACTCCCCACCCCTCTGCCCATCTCGGATCATTAAATCCCAGCGGAACGGAACACTTCCATCAGTCTGGCGCACAGGACTTGCCCTGGAGGAGCGGCAGCTCTCCCACTCTCCTCGGGGAGCACGGAGGCACGAACCGAAGAGCCCCAGCGCTCCCTGAGAATCACTGCATCCTCAGCTCCAGGACTGCGCTCGGGACAATTTTATGGATGACTTGCACGGTCCGTGGTTATAGAAAGCTGCCACTACGAGCCATTTATTTAACAACAACTTGCCCTGATTTGTCACTCGTAGTCTGATGATGTCCAGAAGTCCCACTCAAGCTCCTGGCTCTGTTGTGTGACACTCAGTGCATCTGCAGCCAAACAAAGTCCTTGCCCTGAAGAATCTAAACTCTGAAGAGGCAAATCTGTTATGATGAAGCATGTCAAACCTGATCACCATCCAGCATCTCTGCATTTGCCTCTGCTCATCCTTCCCAGCCAGCCCCAAAAGAACAGTCATTACAGCCCTGCACAATTTCTGTGTGGCAATCGCTGGCTTGTGTGAATAATGATGTTTAGTATTTTATCAGGTTATTCCATAACAAATACACCCAGTGATACTTTTATAATGATCATCTCAACACTCTGCTGTGCTGTCCTCAAAATACTAAGTGACAATAATGTAGTTCTGATTTATTTTTTTAAACCACCTGCATTCTCACATCAAACAGAGACTTTTCCTATCGAGCCAGAACTGGAAAAAGGATAATACCCTTTTTTTTTTTTAAGGAAGGGGTGTGGGGGGAAAGAAATAAAACCATGCTTCTTCAACCTTTTTTCCTCCCGCTACTCGGGTGCTTGTCTTTAATGAGCAGCTCCAAATGACAGCTTTAATCACTGCCTCTGGCCACTGAAAGAGGCCGCTAATGATAGGAAAGAACAGAAGACCATTTGCATCAATCAGCTCTAGTCTAAATCACTTTTTATGATAATGCATCCAAGCGAAGAAGAACGTCTCTGATGTCTCCTGCATGATGATGTACCACAGTGCTGTCTCCTCATCTCAGACCTCCACATAAATCTCTTAAAGATGCACACACACCCCACCCTGTGCTGCCAGCGCTGGCCCTCGTTTTCTACACCATTAATGATCTACCACCAGGGTAGAGTCAGGAGAGGTTAAGCAATCAGTTCATTCAGTTTTCACTTTCTGCGGGGGATGCCCACTGCTCCGGGAGGAGGGGAGGGGAATACACAGACAATGCCTGGGCTGTCAAACAAATACAAATTTAGGATCCACAAAATTCCTGGTTTGTCACCCGTTACCATCAGGGGATGGCAGAGAAAAAACATTGGGCAGGATCTGGAGGGTGCTGCCTGCTAGACCATCACAGCTCTTCTACACAGAGAACTGAACTGCTGCTAAAGCTTTGCTCTTGTGAGTACACTTTATTTACACAGGAGTGCTTTCAAAGTGACTAATCGCATAAGCACAGATTACCCCCCCACCCACGGAAGGGTTTATGGAATCAAGCACCGTTCTGTAACACTAAAACAAAAGACCTGGTCCTGCACAAGACAGTGCCCTGAATAGGCACTGGCCTGAGACAGAAGATCTGGACTGAATTTCTGGCAGGCTGAGGTCCCGTGGCCAAACCAGCTCTGCAAACAGAGCTTTTCACCCAATTAGAAAAAAACATCCAAACCTATGAGGAAGAAGGTGAAAGAAGAAGAACTCAGCCTACACCCTAAATCATCCATATTGCTTTATATATATTACTATAGTCTAAAACCTTAAACTCTAAGTTTTGCACCCTGTGATATCACACACTTCTATTGAAACTACACACCCACAATCGCACTGCTGTCACTCAATTTTGGAAGCCTGTTCCATGGCCTCAGGTCACATGTGGTGCTTGCTTGAGGGTCAGTGCCTTCTAGCACAGAAAACCTAAAATTCTCAGCCTCCAGGGTTCCAACACCACAGCAGCCCCACTGCAAGGGTGAGATTTCCCCCAGCTCACCCAACCAGCCCTATGTGGAGGCAGTGGAATTCAGGCTGAGCTGAGTGCCTCATTGGCTCTGGCTCCCTCAGAGATGGCAGTGCTCCCAGGCTGGTGCTGCTGGCTGACCCAGTGACCCCTGGGCCATCTGCAGGCTGCTGGTGTGCACTGGGGCTGGAGAGCTCTGCTGTCCAGCCCAGCTCTCCTGGCATGCACAACGACCTCCTGCAGGGGCCTGTGTCAAAGCAGCCTCTCCCTGTCAAAGCAAACTGATGGATGCACCAGCAGCTCCACCGGAGTCATGGGGGATGCATATAAATACACAGGGCTGCTTTTATTACTTCCCTGAAATAAGGGGGGGAAGAGAAGACAATGTTAATTTGGTTTTGGAGTTTGTCCTGGCTGGCAGAATGCTGGAGGGAGGAAATGACACCCATTTCCCTGGCAAGTGCTCACAGTACTCAGGCAGATCCTCCAACACTGAAAAAAGAGGCCACGGGAGCAATGCTGAGGAGTTCTATGCTCTTGTAGTTTTGACTGACACTTCTCAGGACATGCTAATCATCTTTCAGGGAAAAAGAGAGGGAAAAGGTCCCCAAATAGGCTATTTTATTTAATCTACTGATGTTAATAAATTTTTTGCTTATGGAAACAGGCTAACCTCTGCGGGGCTTAATCTTCCCCAGCAAAGGGGGCACACCATGCCAGTTGAAGCATGGACACTTTTAATCTCCTGATTAAAACCAGGACTACTGTGACTGTATTTATCAGGAGTAAAGGATGGAGGAGAGGGATTTATTTAGAGGGAGCAAAATGCTAACTGAAACTTATGATACCACAATTCTCTAGATGAAAAATCCTTCCAAGAAAATTGCCTTTTAGCAAGACATCGGGTTCTGGTGGATCATTCAGGCCACACGTAGGCAGAGTCACTGGGGCTCCCAGTAAAGCATGTGGCTTTTGGTGGAAGGTGGCCAGCCTGGTCCCAGCAATCTGATATCAGGGTCCAGGACAGCTAATGGGAAGACTCACAATGGCTTCAGTGGGCTCTGTACTGGGGCTTTAGCAAATGCAATTAAAAAAAAAAGAAAAAAGAAAAAGAAAGAAGAAGAAAAAAGAAAATTTCTAACTTTTTAAAGATGGGAAGATGGGTTATCTTCTTAANACCAGAGCAGTATACAACAGCTGTAGCCCTCCTAAGCCTTTCTTTTTTTGCAAATGCTTCCCTTGGCGGCTTTATTTCATTTTATTATAATAAACTTCAAAAGGTGTATTTGATCTGCCAGCATTTTTTTCCCTGTCCACCAGGAGTTCATTTCAGCTGTGCAAGGCAGCAAATACTGTACATTAGGTTAATTTTCATTTCAGCTGTACAACATACATTATTGTTTCACTGCTTGGCTTAAGTGAACTCCTGGTGGATACAGTCAAAACCATACCAGCAGATCAAATGTACTCTTTGAAGTTCCTTATAATGAAACATCTTTAAAAAAAAAAAAAAGAAAAAAAAGGAAAAAGCTTTTAGAAAGCTTTAAAATATCCTGAATTGTTTGGAGCATTTTAATGTTTTGGCTTGTCCCTTCTAAAACCAAGTAATGAGAAATTTCATGCTGTCCATCATCCTCTCCAGCTTTTACTCCCAGAAGAAGTTATATTATGGATGAAGTATAAATTAATCTCTTTGCTGAATGGTTCAACTTAAATGAGCTTGAGGTGATTACAAACCACATCAGCAGTTGTTGTATATGGTGGCTTTAAAGAAAAAAACCCAAATCAACTGACACTAGCATGATTTGAAGGCATGACTCTGAAATCTACAAACCATCTTCAACTTCAGTCCAGGAACATGCTAAATTTCATCACGGATCTCAGTGAGTAGAACATAGCCTTTGAAAATGTCACCTCCTTGTCACAAGGCCTCCCCCAGTTCCCCAAGGATCCTACCCCTTCCCTTGTGGACTTCCATTGGTCTGGTTGAATTATCCGTTTGTTTTCTTCACCCCACCCCAGCTTATCCTGACTTATTTTATAGAGTAAAACCCATGAAAGGGCACCAAACTACACATGGGAAAGGCTGGAAGCTCCTACACCAACTTTACCACCAGTGCATTGTGATATGGAACTGCATCCCAATGAAGACAGACGTCAGCACTTGGAGGAGACAACCTGACCCTGACTTCAAGCAAACTGCACTCATTTCTGATTTGAGAACACGTAAAGCATGTGATTAACTAGGATTAACCCAACAGGATCAGGTCTCTAGAAGAAAGTGGTTTCACTAACAAGTTCTTACAGAAGAGCCCAAGGGCATTCGAAGGCTCATGGATTATCACCAGTGGAACAAATGTCAGAGATGTTCCACCAGTGCCAGGTGAGCTGAGTCCCTGTGGTTTGGGGTGATTTCCCAAGTGAAATGAGTGCAGTGGGTTCAACATCCTGGGGGTACCCTCAGCACCTCCTGACCTCAGCCCAGTACCCCTCCCCAGCACCCACCTCCCCTAGCCTGGGGGTGCTCCCTGCAGCTCCTGGTCAGCCCTGCTGACACACCAAGAGTGTTCACCCAGTCAGGAGCTGTCACCAGGCTGGACAGACTGTGAATGGCTCTGTACTCCTGCGAGCCTTCTGCCAGGGATTCACAGAGCTGCGCCTCCCTCCCGTTATCATCTCACCGCCCGCATCCCATTTTGGACCAAGTAATGAGCATTTCAAACATCCCCCACAGAAAGGAGGAAAACCAAGACACTTTGTGTACACCATTAGTTTTATGCATCTTGCAAATGCAGTTCCCCAGCTTGAAAATCTCCCACAGCTTTTGCTTCACTTTGAACAAAATCACGTTGGACTTCTGATGAATAGCTCAGCTCAAAATACACTTGGAGGCTTTTCCTTGGATTCTGACTTGGGAGTAAATAACCTGCAGTGAAGCTAATTGTATTGAAAATTCAGAATATTGAGGAAATGTTACATGTGATAAATATTTACCCTAAAGGAATTCAAAGGGAGTCTGTAACAATTTATTTCTAACCAATACCAAGTAATATTAAATTGCAGGGAAAATGCAGCCCCAAACCCTATATTTTTCCAACTTGTACTAATGATTGTCCTTTGTGAAAAATGCCACACAACAATATCCTTCAACCATGCACAACCATGTGGGTTCATAGTCTGCATTAGCATTTTTCATCCCAATGTCCTCTGCAAAACAACGGATTGATGCTGCTTTCACTTAAATTGGTGTAACTAATTAGACCCAACTAGAATTACTCCTGATCCTATTCATGTAAACAGTCTTGATGACTTCAGTGGTGCTATTAGGGAAAATAAGGACTCACACAGAGCAAGGATTTATGGGCTCAAATCCTCTCTATTTGTAGCCTCAGTAAAATGCAGCCAATTCCAGCGCAGAAGGAGAAAGCTGAGCCGTGCACAGCTGAGGAGTGGAAGAGTGAAAAAAGGGGAACATTTTTGGCCAAATAAATTGGGAGAGAAATCACTCTGTGAAAGAACTGTCAAATAAAAGACCTGGTACAGAGATTTTCAAAAGGGGCACCTGGAGAGAGGCAGGGAAATTCAGAAGGCACCGGAGACACCGGCGGCTGTGAGCACTCAGCACCCCGCAGCTTCCACAGGGGCTCTCACTTGAGAAAGGTATTTGAGAATGTTGATCCACACAGGACTTTTCCTTTAAGCCAAAACCAGGGAGGACACGCATGGAAATGTAAATGGTTTCATTCTGAGCTTGAAAATTCAGATTAGCTTTGTGTTTCAGATGAACCAGTTCATCCAGACATTGCAATGCCCAAAGTCAGTCCCTCAAGCTAATGCTAAAGCAGATGATTACAAAATAAAAGGTTCTCCTAAAAAAAAAAAGGAAGAGGGGGAGAAACTATATTAATCATTACAAGAAAACATCTGTTTTTAAATGAGGTGTTTTTGATCTACACTGTTTGTGATGCAAGAGGAAGGCTTTGCCATCCATATGACAACCAGATCTTCATTTTGTTGGGATTAAGGGTCAGCACAGGGGACTGGGGGAGGGAAGAATGGGAAGGGAGAAGGAGAAAGAGTCCTGTAATAAATGCCAGGACGCTTATTCTATAAACATGACCTACAGACCATGAGCCACAAGTCCACTCTAAATGTTTCTGCTTCATTTATATGAGGATGGATCAATTAAGAATTGAAGGTTTTATCTCATGTACAGATACATGAGAGACTTCTCTTCAAACACCCTTAATTATACACCAAGGGTAGGTTCAGAATGAAGATGCTGCAAACACAGACACTTAGGAATTGTCATGTTACACACAGAGAAGTTCTGCTTCTGTTTATCATTTCTGTAGCTGAAACTGCTTCAGAAAGGACAACATCATCAGGGTCTTTGCTCCATGACTGCAGGAGAGATGGAGTAGAGACCTGATTCTGCCACCAGCAGACCAAGAACAGAATTGACCAAGTTTCCAAGTCTTGTTCCCAGGCTTTTCAAATAAAATTAAATGGTCTGAAGAGGAAAAAGAAGAAAGGGATAGTCTTTTACCCAAGAATCGAGTCTGAGCTCATCCTGCAGCCAGTGAAGGACATCATCACATGGGGAGAGCACTACAGTGCTGAGACAAGTGGGCTCTGCACCAGTTGCTTGTTCCATCTTCATTCACCTGTGGCTGTGGCATTTCAGCTGCCAGTGCTTCAGGCCACTCCTCCCCAAAATGACTGGAATTGGCTTTCTGATCTGACAGAGTAAAGGGGCTCAAAAGTGCTTGAAGATCTTCAGGTAATAAAGTCCCTTAAATTATATTCCTGCAAGGATACTTGCTATACATGCTAACTTGGCAGTCATATCTGTTTGCCTGCTGTGCCAGAAACTACGTTAAAAAAATCTGGTTTATTCACACTTATGTAAAAGTTCCTCCCAGCTTTGGATCCCGTGGAAAGCAAGTCCCTCAAAGCACGTTTCCTTGGAGGATTTTGTCTGACGCACCCCTCTTGTCACCACCTTTCTTGTAAGATTCTCTCTCCTCAACACATCTGAAAAATATTGCCTTAGAAATATCATTGTATCATTTCGTTTTTCTGCATCTTCTCACTGCTCACAAGAAATTCAGAAATCACATCCAACACATGAAAGGGAAGTTTCAGATTCCAGGAAACATGAGAAACACAATTCAAGCATTGCATTTCCTCCTGCATCATGAAAAAAATACGAGGACAGAAGTTTATTTTTCACTGAGAGTGACACAAGCATCTGACAACCTGCATTATAATGAACATAATTATTTTAATGTTGTGTTTAACATTGCTCCTTATCTTTCCCAGTACACGCAGCAGTGTATGGTAGGGTGAGCAGGGTAAGTGAATACATCACTCCTTCCCTCCTTCTACTCCCGTTGTGCTTTAACCATACACAAGAGCGCACGATTAAAATGGCTTAATTAATCCTCAGGCTTTAAAGGATGGCAGCAGCAATGTTCAACTCGTGTACAAATGCATGCAGCCACTTCCAGAGGAGATACTGAGGATCTCCTGAAGTGCCTGAAGAAGGAAACTCCACTGTTATATTTATACCCTCACTCAAGGTCAGGGATAAGGAGCGGGGTCCTGCCAGGAGCCCAAGGGCACCACAGACCCTGCTCATGTTTTGTGCCCAAGGATCTCTCCCAAGAGACTATCCAGGCACACATCTGTGGAAGAACAGAAATTCAGACAGCTTTTCTGCTACATGAGCTACATGTTCTTCCTACTTCCCTCTGATTCCCCAGACAACTGGCAGCCACCCAGTTACACACCTTAGAGGCCAGGATGAGCTTTGCTATTTCCATTCCATAATAAAGGCCAAATCATCCATTTCAGATCCTGGACCCACTGTGGATATCCTTACCTTTGTCACCTGGTGATTAAAGCTACCACAACATGCTCTCTGTGGGTCAGTTGGAAATTTCAGCTGGAGGAAAAGGCTGCTGCCTACTCATTAAGTGGTGTGTCACAGGGAAAGCTGATTACAGCCATGCCTCCAAATCTGTGTTGGCTTCTGATTAGTTTTCTGGTAGAATTAAGGTTTTGCTTTTGACCTACAAAGTAGTGAATGCTTTGGGCACTAATTACTTAAAAGCTCACTCCTCCCTCCGTGCAGTAACATGACAAGCTGTGGTTAGTGGGTGTTCTCGAGCTGACAGTCCCTTGGGGGCTGTTTCACTGCAGAATGAACTTAAATAACTCAACTCCTATCAACACACAGGAGCCCTTAACTCAGAGCCCAGACAAGCTCCTTAATTCTTTCATCCAGGGACATAAGTTAAGCCTTACAGACTACAGGCACTCGGGCTGAAGTGACAGATCCATCCCGTGAGCAGCTGGAAGGGACGTTCTGGGAGTGGCTCGGTGCTGTCACAGAACTGCTCGGGCTCCCCAGGGACACACAAGTGCTCCACCCTCAGCTGGGAGCTCCTGCTCCCCAAGGAGCATCCCCTGGGTCAAGGAGGGATTTAAGTGGGAAGGTCCCAGAGCAGGGATGGCCACAGTGTGGTTCTGAGCAGCAGGAGGTTACTTTTGTGAACTCTTTAGCAGGGACATAGTAATGAAAAGTCTTAGCCCAGGTGGTGCCAGCCTTGACCAGGGGCACCTCTTGCTCTTAAATTCCCTGAGTTTATTGGACCTTCCTGCAAAACCCACCTTTCCTCTTGGCATGGATAGAGACTTCAGATGGCTGGTTATGATAACTGTGGCTGCTCTGCCCTTTCAGCTGCTGCTGCCAACCACACAGATTAACTTTCACCACAGCTGGGGGATAAGGGCCAGCAGTAATTTGCATCAATTTTGCACATTTAAAAAATAGAACACAGTTTCAAGGTAACATTACATAACATCCATTTTCAAGTAACATTATCCCCAGGTCCACCAGGTGTCCATCACCTATCCAATGGTAATTCAAGCAGCAGTTCCCAAGACTGTTGTCACAGAATCCCAGAATGATTTGGNGTCTCAGATTTAATTCCTGAACCCCAACACTGAACGTTTGTCATTCAGTAATAGCTCTCAGATGTTGACAGTACAATGCAATCCAGTTCACTTCTGAGGTTCAGACAGGATAAAAGAAAGTCAGTTTAATCACGAGAACCTCCTGTATTTGTTTCAAGTGTGATACCAGCTGTTAATCAAAAAACAGGTTTAAACCACACACTTCATTCAAAGAGAGAAAATATTTATCTGTCATCAGTTTCTGCACTACAATTACTATACTCAAGGATAATGAGCACTAAGGATAATCTAACACTTCCAGGTTCCATGATACTGAAATGTGTTCTCTCTCTCTCTCTAGGTTTTCAATCCCACATATTCAAGATGGGAAAGCTCTTTTCTTTTGTTCTTCACGCTGTCCTGGGCTCTGCTGGTGCTGTCTTATTAAAATCAGGGTAACACAGACTTATTTCTCAGAGGCCACTTGTTCATTACGCAGGTGTCACATGCTTTGCTAAATTTCACTGCTCCACTTCTGACAGTATCCAACTCCACAGACCAGAGCAGAATCTAAAAGCACAGATTTACTTTTTATTCTGAGCCGCTGCATCATCAGCTGGTCATTTAAAACTTTGTTCCAAGAGGCTGAGCCCAAGAGGCCAAGACTTTCCACTTAATAGGACTGAACAAACTCCTCAGGTTGTTATTAGGTGTCTGCTTCTGCATCATCATTAGCAATAATGATTTATAGTTCAGAAAGCCTCTCTGTGCCATAAGGTTCCTGTTTTCACTCGATCCCATGTAACACACATGGAGGCATCCGTGGCATGGAGAGCCACAGGAGCTTATGAAGTATTTATCAGGAAGTGGTACAAACTGTAAAACTTGCAATATGGAGGGTAAAACACTATTAAAAAGAGCTATAAAAGTAAGTCATTGTAATTTGAGGTTACTAATATTGCAGTTACCCCTGGCTAGTGCTCTTGGCATTGTTAGGTATAATATATAGAAGCTTACACACCCCAGACAGAATTAAACACACACAGATTATGGCCTGCAGAGGAGGTTCTCAGGAGAACCAGTTTTGATGGAAGAGTTCTGACTCTTTCCAACCCCCAACTTCTTCTTCAGGCCGTAACAGGCAAACAAATCAAACCTTTCAGCTGGTTTTTGGGCTGTGACCCACACCCTGACATTGCTCAGAGCCCACTTCTCTCCTGCAAGCTCAGCCCTCTCATGGGCAGCCCCAGGGAAGGTCTGTCCCTGACAATGCCTTGCAGGGCTGAAATATTTGTCACCCTGGGCAAACAAGTGAAAGAGAAGACTGTGCCCACCTCGCCCAGGCTTGTAAAGTTTAAATACTCTGTTAGAAATTCACAGTAGCTATGGATTAAATAAAAAGGGGAAGTCTCTTCAGAAAGGAGTTTTTGTCACCACCCCTCTTCAGCTCACACCTTTAGAAAGCAAACCCCTTGCCTACATCTCCAAGCAGTGTCTATAGGCTGTGCATTCATTCCTCACCAAATTCCACTATTATTCCCCTTTCAGCTGTGACTCCACATCACTTAACTCCACAAAGACATCCACTTTCTCAGCACACTGGACCTTACTCCAGCTCTCTTTCCCTTCTTAGACAAAACACAGCAAAACTGCACTATAATTACACAAACTCTTAATTAAACTGAAGAATTTAAAGCACCTCCAATGTTTTTATGACCAGCAGCAGTGCCATTCTATCAGGATGACAGACTTGCATGTATTACTGAGCCCCTAATTAGCAATTGCTTTCCTAGTTAGTAACTACTGAAATGCTATCAGGAAATATGTTTAAAATACAGATTGCTGTGACGTTCTGTGTCAGTACCCACCAGGTGATGAGACAGCAGTGGCTGCAGGGGGGCCTCACCCCTGTCCTGGAAGGACACAGCTGGGTCAGATCCTGATCTTGCCTCAGCAGCAATCCCAAATCCTTGCACAAGGCAGGGGTGGGTGCTGGGATTCTCCTCCCATCTCAGAGCTGCTGGGCCCTGGGAGCATGGCATCCTCCCTGCCTGTTCTCACCCTGTTCCAGCCCATGGCTCCCAGGAGCTCTCTGCCCTGTGGGCTGTTGCTCTTGCCCAGCTCACACCCTCCCCACCCCCCAGAGAGGTGCCAGCAGCCCCTGATGACACTTTTGGCTGGGCCAAAGGACAGCCACACCATCACTGTCCATCAGGGGAAGGGGCACAGCTGGCTCCTGTTATCCCAGTGCAAATCCCCATGGAGCAGCACTTCTCATGATCTCCATGTCCATATTCACATGGTTATGTGAGAGCCTTGGTTTTCCCTCAAAGAAGGAAAATTCCTGTAAACAGAGCCCCCTCATAGTTACAAAGACCAGTCTAAGAACACAAAATGAGAAGCTGGACACCCAGCAGAGGATGGGGTGGGGGCAGTGGGACCTGGCCTGGCAGTGGGACACCCATGCTGGTGGGTGATGGTGGCTCTTCCCTGCACATGGACTCTCTTAGTCCTGGAAATTCCACTGCTGTGACAGAGTTAACGTGGATTTAAACCACAGCAGGAGCAAATGTGACTCCAGATTCCTCACAGTTACTCATGGCCCATCCCCAAACCCACAAATTCTAATGTGAAGCTTTCCTTTAGTGATCACTACATAACACACATACCACCAGCACAGACCTCTGGGAACCAGATTCTGTTTGATCTGTGGCCAGATCAGATCTTCCATGGGGTTTTCCATGCCTGGAACAGCTAATTTTCCTGCTCATAAACAACACAGCACCTAGAAACACCCATTTAGAAACACTCAGAAACAATTTCCAACCCCCTGGATCCTGAGTTGGAGCTCTGGTGCTTCCCTCTTCTGCATCCAGTGGCTGCAGAGTTAATAACAGGGGTTCCTACACAATATCAGTGTTGTAATTCAAAATTTGCTCCTTGCAGAAGATGTTTAGAAGGAAGCAAGGAAGAGCTTGGTATGGAAGAAGAGGAAATAATTCCTTGCCCCTTCCCATTTTTTCTTGCCTATTAAAATAGTTCACAATAAAATCAAAATTATTACTTTGGTATTCAAGAAATTTTATATTCAGCTTCCACTGGGGGAAATGCTGCTCTTTCCTATTAATCCAGGACTTTAAAATGACAACAAGTACATTAATGAGGTGTCTGTGTAATAAAACCCCCACACTGATCAGGGCTGCATATTTACATGGCAAACTTGGGATGCCTCAGTTTTACTGGCAGGAATGGATGCCTGCTCCTTCCCAGCCTGGGATGGGTATTTTAATGTAAAAAAGAGAACATTCCCATGGTGGCCAGGCCTCCAAACTCAGCACTCCTTAAAACATCTGAGCTTTGCCCCAGAAAGCTCTGAGCAGTCAGGGTCCCTGTGAGTTTGCTGGAGACAAGTTAAATATGGCCTGGGATCATTTTTGCTGGAAAGGCAGGTGGATGCCACGCTGCATCCCTATGGGACCAGAGGATTTCAGCCCCAACCCACTGCAGCAGGCCCTGCCACACCACAAGGCAGCAGCAGCCACCCCTGGCAGAGCCCTGGTGCCCAAGCACAGCTTCCCTGCCACCACCATGCCAGGCTCCTGCCCAGGGCTGGCTCAGCAGCTGGGGAATTTTTGGGAGTTGAAAGCACTGGTGAGACGTGAGGGGGACTGGGAAGCTCGTGATAGGCAGTGAATCCTTTTGCTTAGTCAGTCTGCTGAGAATGACTTTCAAATAACCCAAGAACACAACAAGGCTCTGAAAAGGAGCCCTATTTTTGTTTGTTAGGTGGAGAACAAGGCTACTTCTTCAATCAGTGAAATTCTCCGTGTGAAATGGAGGTTTATTCACCCTTTTGTATTGTCATTTAATAACCTCGTAAGTGAAAAATTATGAAACCAAGGTAATATTGAACTGATTTTCATATTTCCAGTCATGCAGTTTTTCTGCTTTGCTAACTTTCAGACACTCAGCTCATATTCTACCCACATCTTTAAAGGTCATTGCTCCCACTGGACTTTTGAGGGGGTGGTTGGTAGATAGAGATGCAACTGCAAAAAGGCTCATGGCTGCTGAAGCTCCTTCCTTCATCAGTGTTTCCTCTCCTTAAAAAGTGAGAAAGCTGCTGTGTCTCTGTAGGAAAGGTTCTGAAAAGATTCTGGAGGCATACAGAGTCTTCAACAAAAGTTTCAAAGCAGCTTCATCATTTGCAGTGAATACAAGTTTTTGACTGCTATGTAGGAAGAAGCTTGAATAAGCTCAGATCTCCGAATTGAAGGTTTCTCTAAAGAGAAAGCTCTAGAAATGCCTGCATTTTGATGGGGGGAAACGAGTGTGAATCAAGAACAAAGGCCCCAGACCCAGCGAGAGTGAATAACCTTTCAGATCAAGCTGGTTTCCCCACCTGAGAGAGTTCCAGCCTGCCCCTTCCCATTTGATGCAAATGTCTGTCAGAATGGCACTAGTGGATAATAGATAAAAGATTATCTGTGACATTATGAAAAATGAAAGCTTCAAAATGGCTACAAGTTCCATGAGGAAAAAAAAAAAAAAAATTAGATAGCCTTTCTGAAAGGCAACAATAGCCTCTGTGGTTTATTCAGCACCTCGAGTTGGGCACCGGTGCTTGAATGCCTTCCCCAGCTCATGCCTGTGCAGCAGCTGCCTCCTCCAAGGAACAACCCAGTTCTGCCTCTGGTAGAGCACCTCTCCTACCAGGAAAGGCTGGGGGAGGCTCCAGGATGACCTTAAAGCCCCTTCCAGGGCTTAAAGGGGCTGCAGGAGAGCTGGAGAGGGACTTGGGACAAGGGCTGGGGGGCTGGGACACAGAGAATGACTTTAAACAGGAAGAGGGGAGGTTGAGATTC
>VXBB01015693.1:155896-165896 GCA_013399915.1 Illadopsis cleaveri
TGGACCTTGGGGCTTGGAGCAGCCTGGGACAGTGGGAGGTGTCCCTGCCCGTGACAGAGGGTTGGAACAAGATGTTCTTAAAGTCCCTTCCAATCCAAACCATTCTGTAATTCTATGATTTCTTTCCCTCAACTAGAAATGGTGACAAATGCAGCTGAAGTAGCTCCACTTGATTTCACAGAATTACCCATTCAAGGCAGGCATTTCCAGTGCTGGCAAGAATCAGATTTTCATTCCAACCTTCCCTGGCCTGCCCAACCATTGGTCTTTCACTTGGCAGAGCACACCCAGGTGGTGACACCTTTCCTTACCAGTTTTCTGCCATTCACCTCCCAGTGAGGGGAAGCTGCAGGTTCCTGTAGCAGTGGTGTCAAAACTCTCCCTGTGTGCAGCCCCAGCAGCTGCTCAGCTGGAGGGGCTCATGGCAGGGGACCCAGCCTGCCCCAGCTGCAGCCAGGACTCCCACCACGTACAGCAGGGAGACTCAGCACATCTGTGCAAGTGTTTGTCTCGTTCAGCTGGTGTAAATTGGCACAATTCCACTGACATCAGCGAAGTCACACTGAGTTATATAAACTGATGATCTCAGCCCTGTAATTACACACCATTTCCTATCTACAAATACTGTCCTGTACAGCACGATCCCAGTCACCCTGGACATTCCTCCTGCATGCTGGGAGAGCCCAGTCTTACTGGCCCGGGAGTACAATCTAATGGATTTACACCTTTCCATTCACAGCAGTACAGCACCTCACATTAAACACAAAGCACAGCTTAACTACGCCGAATTCACAGCTATTGTTTTCATTAAGTGAAAGCACAGTGCAGGTCAAGCAATACAGATGCTGCTCGACACCTACATTTCTCATTGCTCACTCATTCTGCGTGGTACTGCACAACTGACATTTGGGCACTTGTGTTGGAAAAGCTGTGAAATGATATTGAAAATGTGGAAAACAAGCCCTGACAGGCACTGGGATGGTGCAGTGACGGGGTACAGACAACTAGCGAGACAGAAATAATCCTGCCACCCTGTGCAGCCTGGAATGATTATCCCTCTGTTCTGGCAGGAGGATTGATTGCTCGTGAGCACCTGTAGTAACAAAGCCAACGTGCCAGGACACACCCGTGTGCCTCCTGCAACAGTGCCACGGAGTGAGAGACACCTTCAGCACCAGCCTTAGCAAACCACCAGTTGCTGCAGAGTCCCTGCCCTCTCACTGGGAGCACATTCCAGGACAATTCTGTCCATCTCCGAGGACCAGCTAAATCCTCTGGAGCTGCAGCAGCTGAGGACACCCAGCACAGGGTGAGACAGGCCCTGTGAAGGGTCCTGCTGCTCAGTGGGGTTGGTTTATCTGCAGAGCTGGTGTGCCTGGAGCCCCGCTGCAGCCGGGGAGACCCAGTGGAGTGTGCAGAGAGGCTGGGATCCAGCAGCAGCTGCCCACATGGCACTTAATTCAGGCAGATAGAACCAGTCCACTGTTAAATTAACAACTGTGAACAGTGCAGGGAATTGGGTTGAGGCTGGAGTTGCTGAAGTTTGATTTGGGCTGTCTCGTTTTGCTGGGCAGGGCAGCGTTCCAGCGCTCCAAGGTGAAAATGCGTTTGTGCTCTTCAGTAACTCTGAATAAGCACAATCACTTTTTAAATTGAAACCCATATCACACAATTCCCAGGGAAATGACAATATAGGAGAGCTACAGCTAAAGCCCCTCAGTGCCCAGAAAATGAGCTCTCCATACAGTGAAGGGAGGAACTGTGCTTCCCTGGCCAATGTCTGCAGGGCAGAATTGGGATGAAAAGTTCCCTGTCCCAGGCTACAGAACTACCCAGAAAATGCAGGCTTACAATCCATCCAGGGTTTAATTAATACATGCTCAGAAAGCCACAGCACTCTGGCTGTTGTTAGAGATGCTGATTTTTCAGTGTGGTTGAAGCTTCATTTATGATTTCAGTAAAAGCTCCATTTTTTTTCTTCTCTCTCTAGTTAAAAAATGAGCCTCTAGCTACAAATTGGACGATTACAGACAGTATTGTAGAGCAGCAGTAAAAAAGTGTTAATGAGCTGCAGGATATCAGAAGCAAAAAAGAAAGTATTTCCCCCGCAGGCCAAACAAAATTAATTTTAAAAATTAATGTAAACCACTAATGCAGCAAGTGCTTCCATTAAATTATGGGGCTCTGACATGTACAATGCAATATTTTTGCCATTGAATTTGTTATCTAAAAGGTGTTCATTGTTTATTATGGTGTGAAAAGCTGTTTTGCCCCAGATAGGCTGGTTCATTAAGGAACTGGATCCTTGCCATAGCCCTATTTCTCAGCAATGAAGCGATGCCCTGTAGCAAAAAAATACAGAGAGTGGCTCTCTGTTTAATATCAGAAATGTAAATCAAAAGCCTCCAGTCTGCTTTTTAAATGGCTTGTGGTCTTTACAGAGATGAAATTCACCCCAAATATTTCACACTGCTGGCTGGTCAAAACGGCTTCTCCAAATTCCAGCTCTGCTAAATGATTATCATAATAACAATCCCTGTCAATGAGGGGTTTGTAACACTCACGCTATTAAAACACTTTTAATTCTGCTGCTTCATTCATCAAACTGTAACAGGTTTGATTTTAAGAAGGGAAAGAAAGCCGTGTTTTAACTGCCTAAGGAGAAAATAACGTTCTGATAAGAACCCAGATACGTACAATTACACAAAAGCTAATAGCTTTTAATATTTCAGGGTTGAAAATTTCACATAACTGGATTTTGACGTTCCTGTGTGTGCTGAATAGGATCTTTTCCAGCAAAGACTCTCAGTGGTGTCAACAGTGAGAATAGGGGTTGGACCCATGGGCATGGGACCTTCCTGGGGGAGCTGGAGCAGGCATGGCCTAAGAGACAGGAGCAGGTGTGGCCCAAGGGACAGGGACAGGTATGGCCTGAGGGGCAGGTATGGCCTGAGGGACAGGGACAGGTATGGCCCTAGGGACAGGGACAGGTATGGCCTGAGGGACAGGAGCAGGCATGGCCTGAGGGACAGGGACAGGTATGGCTCAAGGGACAGGAGCAGGTATGGCCCAAGGGACAGGAGCAGGCATGGTCTGAGGGACAGGAGCAGGTATGGCTCAAGGGACAGGAGCAGGTATGGCTCAAGGGACAGGAGCAGGTATGGCTCAAGGGACAGGAGCAGGTATGGCTCAAGGGACAGGAGCAGGTATGGCTCAAGGGACAGGAGCAGGTATGGCTCAAGGGACAGGAGCAGGTATGGCTCAAGGGACAGGAGCAGGTATGGCTCAAGGGACAGGAGCAGGCATGGCCTGAGGGAACAGGGCAGGGCAGGGAAACAAGAACAAGGAAAAAAGAGCTGCTTTTTTTTCTTCATGTGGATAGGAAACATCGGAGCTCTTGTGTCTAAATAACAGTGGGGAGAGGGAAAACAAAATCTAACCAAAAGCCCTCTGTTGGCATATAAAAAATTACTCTATTTAGCAAAATTAGATACTTTGTTGGCCTTCATTTATGAGCCAAAACACCCTGAGGGGGACTACTTACCAACTTTAATTAGTAATAAAAAGCTTACAAGTGCCAGGGGAGCCAGAACTGGAGTCCATGGGCCAAATCCTGCGCTCAAATTACATCAGTTTGAATTTGGGATCTTCTTACGTTCAAAGAAGTTGTTTTGTGCTTTCCATGGGACAGCTTGGTGGCCTCAAGCCACACCAAAGGCAGGAGAGCTGTGCTGGGACCGATGCACTGGGAAACTGTCATTTGACCAGGTTTAAAAGATTGTTGCCTGGAGATTTTTATGTTCTTGAGGCAAGAGCTGCTGAGGATGAGTAACTCTATGGGGTTTGCAGGGCAAGGTTTGGGTGCCAGGGGAGCTGCAGGTGTGGGTTCTGTGGGGAGCTGCTGGAAGCTTCCCCCGTGTCCCAGGGAGCCAACAGCAGCCTCTGCACAGCAGCTCCCAGGGAGATCCGTGGGGGAGCAGAGATCCCCCTGCAGCCCCAGGAGGAGCCCAGGGCAGAGCAGAGGGGTCTGAAGAGGCTCTGACCCCGTGGGCAGCCCCTGCTGGAGCANGTGCTGAGGGAGAGGATAGAGAGAAAATCCAGAACAAGTGGATCTTGCAGGGAGCACACTGTGATTTGCCACCTTGCCCAAGACTCAACTTTCATACCTCTGCCAATATATGTGCTTGAAAATGAACAGCATCAAAGCAATAAAGGTTGGTGTTCATCCGTGGAAGCCTCAGAGATATCAGCATCTCTGTTTTGATGTTTACTGCAGCCATATTAGCTTCTATGGTTAAAGCAGTAGTAAATATTTGTGTATATTCATGTGCATGTGATAGTCATGTTAAAAATTTCCACATGAACAACCATCCCCTAAAACAAGCAAAGGGACTAACCCTGCTGCTATACATTTGACTGACTGTAGTTTACCTCTGTTGCTGACTTTTAGCAGCTAAACTCATAGGTGAGGAGATAATTTAACTCAGCTTTCTTCTACTGATCTGAGAAACAAAGTTTATACAAACCTTTCACGGTGAAATCAAAAGTCACATGAAAAAGCAGGCAGTGCTGGGGGACAGAGCCTGGACATGAGATCAGCCAGAGCATGACTTATCATAAACCTTGCATCAGACCTTCCTGTGAAATTGAATTTCAGCTCTCCTGAAAGAAACTTCACCAGTGCCAGCCCCAGTTGGTCACTGATGGTCAGTGAGCCACAGCTGAAGCTCTTGAGGTCAGAGGTGTCCTGGTGCAGCAGGAGGGACCCCACACCCCACTGACACCTTCTGGAGCTCCTGAGCAGCCCTGCCAGCGCTGGAATTCCAGCAACTGCCCACGGAGAAGAGACCCCTCTTGTCCCACGTGACACCAACCTTCGTTTGATTTTATGAAGAGGAGATGGTCAAAGGTGGAGAGACCCTGGCACAGGGCTGGGCACCCCATGGATAAGTCAAAAGCCCAAGTACACACATTATTCCAGTGTGATGCCTCTGCACATCATGTGCTTCAGCAACTCAGCTGAAAAAATACTTGGTTTTGACCCACAGAAAGTCAGGAAGAAACAAAGAGGCAAGCAAGCAAAATCATTTCCAGCCCTCTCCATCAGGCAAGGGTCTGAATTAGTAGAAGATAATTTCTGGACAAACTATTTATTATCCATGAAGCAACACCTTTTCTTGCTCTAGCTACCAAAATGCTTCCATTTTCCAGGCCAAAGAGAATTGACAAACAAGGCCCCAACTTTCTGCCCGCTGCAATAGTTTTACAGATTGCAATTTGATACTATTACACATATTAGCCAAAATTCCTTCCTTTTACACTACCCGGGACCCAGACAAGCAACCTTCAGCAGCAACAACACCCAGAAAGGGACCAAGGGACCAGTGTCATGGCTTTGTGCACATATATTGACCACACACTCACAAGTGCTGCTGTTTTCTGTTCATCAGGTGGCGTCATACGGACAAATAATAGAAATAACTGAGAATTTAACAATACAGAACAGTGTTTCACTGCTTCCAGTCTCTCCATTCCTGATGAACAAACACAGGGAAAGCAAGAGGGGGTGGTACTTCATGGTGGTGTGAATAAGTCAAATTTGGTCCCAGTTACGCTGGTGTAAACCCAGCATTTGGGATAACTCTGGAATGACATCCAAGTCCCTGTTTTTGCCATCTGTATTCTGCCTCTGTGGATCTGACCTACATCACTGGAAGGAGAGGAGTAGCACAAGCATTTGGAAGTGATGCTCCTCTATTAGTGATGAGATTAATTAAGACGCTGCTGGGCACTTCTCCACAGTCAGGCAGGGCTGTTAATGGCCATTGATTTTTTTTAACAGCATGTACAAGTTTAAATGGCGTAAACTGCCCCAGATTCCCTTTCCCTACCTTCGTCTCCCCTGCTAGGGGTTAACCTCACTGGAGACAGGAAAAAAAACTGTTCCCTCCTTGCTTTGCCTGCGGCAGGAAGATCAGGAAATTCACTGCTAATCACTGCAGTTGTGATTTCTGATTTCAACTGGCAGCACGGAGAATTGAACTCCAGTCCCCCGAGTACAGCAGGCTGCGCCAGGCAGGCCTTGAGCTTGTTAAAACTGTGGTGCTGCCATGCGGTTATCAATTTTAAATTAATCTCTCCCTCCATGCACACTTATCCTCCTCCACCCTCTCTTAAAGTGGCTGCTAAAAATATAAACTCCAGGATACCTTGCTCTAAGACTTAACTAAGTAAAAATCGGGATACTATTAATTACAGGTTTCCTTCAGCCTCAGCACCTGGAAAAATGGATTTCTGCACTGTCTCAGGGATTTGCCTAATCCACTTCCTGCAGTAAAGTCAACCACAGCTTTGGCTGTCTTAGCATCCTGCCATGCAAATCCTCCCTCCCACGATGAGCCCTTCTCCAGGAGAGCCCTGTCTCCGGGCTGGAGCAGCTGGGGAAGGGGAGCCTGGCAGCAGAACACCAGCCAGCTGGGAATTGGAGCTCTGAGGCTGAGTGTGTGCTCTGCACTCAACCAAATCTGCCCTGCTGAGACAGGCCAGAGGTTCAGACATCCCTTCCTAGACTCCCCCTGTCCCCATGTCACTGTCACACTGCAGCAAACCTGTGCTGAGAGCGAGTGTGAGGGGCTGTGCTGTGCCCCAGGGACAGCCCCTGACTTCAGCCACTGCTGGGGGTTGTAAAAATGACCCCCAAATCCAGCTTAATGGCTTGGCTCCCTCCCCATGCTGGAGTCTGAGTGTCTGCTGCTGCTCAAGAGCAGCCTGGCTAATGTGGGCCAGGGTTAGTAAAGCCTTTGTAGTTGGCCATGTCCACCTGAAATAACAAATACCTGCGTGCTGGCACGGAGCACGTGGCAGCCCTGGCCCTTCAGGCAGGGCCTTGCAGCTTCATCTCCTGCAGCTGCAATTGCAACCCTGGGCAGACCGTGAGGCACCCAGGGGAGGTCACCTGGCTCTGGAGGGGCTCAGGAAAGCAATCAGCTGGCATCTGAGCAGAGGCCACACCACCACCTCGGTGTCAAATGTGAAAATCTGTGGAGGTGAGTTTATAAACGACTGCAGGCGTCAGCATCCAGTTTGGAATCTATAAACATCTGAAATCTGTTAGTACTTTATTTGTAATGATACTGCCAACAGACTGCCCCCCCTCCAAAGGTCACAGCACACACTCAGCATTAAATTGCAGTACAACAAATCCTCAGCTATCCATAACCTACAAAATGATAGGGGCAGGCTGGAAGGGGAGACTGGGATAAAGCAGAAAAAGAAAAAAAGTCTAGACACACTTTCCTAAAACTCACTGGGGAATCATTCTAAAATCACTTTATGAGGAAATAATTGAGGTTCTATATACAAAACTCCCTTTAAAAAAAAAAAGAGTAACACGTTTGACAACCTTAGAAAGTCACAAGGTTGTTACAGAGAAGAATGGGCCTCTGTTTGGGAATTTAAATACTATGTGGCCCAAATTCATAAACATTTAAGATTTTTAAAGCTGTTGGGAATAAAAGAGCAAAAAAGGCAAAACCAGCCAGGGCCAACTAAGGAAATAAAAAACCAAACTGAACTGCCAAGTGAATGAAAACCATCTCTGCACTACACCCCCCTTTCCTCACTCTATGATGCTCCAACCCTGAACGCTGCCCTTCAATCCCCCACAGAATAAACCCACTATTGTGCACGTGACATAGCACAAACCCACAGCATAAACCCACTACTGCCTGCATCCCACTCCACAGCACGTGGAATTCATTCCAGAGCCACCAGACGCAGCATTAGTCCCTGAAACAGAGAAACTTTTCTCAATCAACAGGGAAGAGCAGCCTGTCACTGTGTCTGACTGGATGTGCCCTGCCCAGGAGGACCTGGGGACTACCAACCATCCATCATTCCACCTCCACATGGAGCCAGGAGGTTACCAACCCTATCTGTTTCAAGGGGAACACAATATAGCTGTAAAAATCATTGCAGAAAATAATTTGTTACTCTTCTTATGCCTCTCTTTTGTTATTCTTCATGTCAGAGCTGCTTCTCCATGGCATTTGTGGAGAGAGGTCCAAGCAGAAGAACCACACAGATAACTCTGCACTGAAACTTCACCAAGTTCTTCCTGATAAGAGATTATTTCAAAAATATCCTTCAAAATGTAAATCCAGGAAGAGACTTTGGGAAATTCTGGCTGTGGATGAACTGACTGGTCAGCATCTCCAGGGGACTGATCCAAACTCATGGCTCACCTATCACTCCAACTTCAGCAGAGTTTGGGTTCTTACCTGAATTTCATGCTCAGGCCCATTTCTAATTGTGCCTAAATATATTCCTCCATGCTGTAGAGCCTGGCTTCCTTCTGGCCAATCTCAGCTGCCTTTTTGACCTGCACGCCCCATGGAAGCACCAAGATCAAGAAAGTTGTGCCTACAGAGTGTGAGGATTAGTGAAAAAAACCCACTCAGAATGTCAATGAGTTATGGGCATCACACACTTCTGCCATTAAAATTCAGTAGGTTTTCTGGTCCTTCTGGCCTCAGCGCATTTGCATAGTATAGGGTCAGAGAGACATCCTGATTCCACTGTAGCTGCTCTGTTTAAAGGGTCAAAACGGTGACATATGAAAATAACCCAACTTTAATTGATACCTGGGCTGTTGAATTTGAAACTCTCCCTGGCCCCATCTCTTGTATATCTAATGTACAGAACGCTCAACAGCAGATGCCAAGAAGGCAGCTTCATCTCTCAGTTGCATTAGCAAAGCTTTAAAAATAATTGTTGAATTATCCACAAGATGTCCACCCTACTTTTCAAGCACCTGAATCTCCTGATAATCACCACTGCAGCAGTAAATGTTCTCAGGGCTGGCAAATTATCTAATTGTGAATCCCAAGTGTAGCATCTCAGGAGAAGATCCCAGGAAGAAAAAACCCATGTTTTTTAGTACAAGCTTCTGTTATTTTAATACTTTATCAGAGGTCCAGTTATGACTCAAACTTTGTCAAGAGTAGCAGAGATGTGGGTGTATTTATTAAGTTCTTTTCTGGTTTTCTTGCTGCTGTTAATTCCCAAATCACAAAGACAAAGGAAAATTACAATTGACACCTAATTCCAAAGTTGGGCTCAGTTAGGCATGAGGAGCTCAATGCAAACCATATTTCCTGATCCCACCATTGCTGGGCTCAGGATCACAGATTGTGGGGCACTGAAAGATGCTTGGCAGAATGGACCAGATTGGCTTGCTTGGTTTCTAGGCATCTTATCATATACTCCCTAAAAAGAAAGCTGATGGCTAATCCCACTCAGAAGAGCGAAGAAAGAATACCTGAAGAGTTACAGCACCGAAACTGTATATGCATTACTGTTTAACTACTCATCAATTCATAACAATCATTTCTGTGACATTTTCCATGACTCAGTTTAGGCTCAGTTCTGGGACAGAAAAAAAGGAGAAACATTGTTTATCCCTGAGTCACTCAGCTGAAAAAAATCATGAAATTATGATGGAAACCCATCCCATAAACTATGAAACCATATTGCTTCTGCATTTGTTGGCGATGTAGAGGGACCACTGCTCTTCTTTGCATTGAATAACAAGGCTGAAAACCCCATTATTTAATCTCCTAGCATTCCTAAACCCTTTAATGGTTCCAACCTTTTAATGCTTCCATTTTTGAAAAGCAGTGCTTTTAAAAATTAAATCCTGTGGGTTATTGGGATGTGTCATGAACAGGGAACATTGAGCTGTACAAATGAGTGCCAAGAATAAGGGGATGAAGCTGCAGCCCCTGAGTTTCTAGCTGAGATACTCAAGAACTGAGTGGCCACACTTACAGGAAAATGCCCAGAGTGCTGCTGTGCTGGCAGCAGCTTTTGCTGTGTTGGTATCCTCTCCTCTCTATAATTCTGCTGTGGCAAATATTTCATTGAAACTCTCATTACTGGTTGTCGCTTTTCCATTAATGGCCTTCATAGGTAGGAAAAAACCAGGAACTTTCTTCCAGGC
>VXBB01015693.1:170896-205896 GCA_013399915.1 Illadopsis cleaveri
GGTGTGATATAATGGGGCAGTGAAGAAAACAAACCAGCAGCCAGTGCATGTGGCTATCAGCTTAAAAATAGTCAGCCGGGCTGAGGTTTTAGCCTTTATCTCCCTGGCTGACCTTGCTAATACAGTATGTAGATCTCTTGCCAGCTAATCGGCGGACTGTAAAGCATGGTTTCAAGCTGTGGGCAATGATCTGTAACAGGAATGAATGAGTGGGTTTTAGCAGCCAGGATCTGTAGCCTACTATCTGTATCTGACAGCTGTCACCTCCCGACAGAGGCCAAGGCCCAGCCCTGCATTTAAAAGCAGCATGGCTGATCAGATTACTGGGACAGTGTGTCAGGACTCGCTGCACTGAACTAGAGAGACAGAAAGTAAATCTATAAATAGCAGTTTTACTTGTCTCCATAAGCCATTGAAGGATAACCAATATTGAGCAGCAAATGCAATGTTTAGTCTCTGAAACCAGTGGAACACATCTCCTGTGTGATCAGAAGTGCTGCCCGATGATGAAAGGGATGGACGGGGGAGCTCTGTGGGCAGGAGAGTCACTGTCCTGGCAACAGCACCAGCTGTGTTTGCACAAGGAAATAAGACATTAAGTTCTCAGTCCTTGAGATGCCAAAAGCACCACATCACAAAATCACCTGAGACCAAAGCCACCTCTGTGCAGAAGGCAGGGGGAAAGCCAGCAGTTCCTGGGGAATCCCAGCACTGAAACAGATCCTGTGATAAAGTGAGAGCCTCTCCATTTGATACCAATCATACGTGAGAACCAAGTGTTGAGCCGGAATGGATGAGCTTTGAAAGGACCAGAAGGGCAGGGATGTTGGAGCTGTGGCTTCCAGAGGCCATGGTGATGGCAAAGCTTGGTTACAGAGCGGCAAGGAGCTACAAAAGACCTGTCAGCACCCTGCAGAATGGATCAGCTCTCTGAGGAACCATTCAGCACTCTGAGAAGTTCCTGATTATTAAAACAGAATATCTGAAAAAGTGTAAACAGCTTTGGAAACACAATCCAGAGATGGGTGGAGAGCAATGGAGAGTGGGATCATGAGCCAAGGCAATAGCAAACAAGGATAGTGAGAATAATGTGGGAGATTCCACACCACTGCAGTACTGTCAGTTAATACCGGAGGCTTCTGCAGGCAAAACAGGTCTAGAAAGGCCTCAAATAACGTGAGGAGTCCTGTGTCCCTTTTGCAGTAGATAATTGCATTTATTTATATTTATTTATAAACCAGGAGATAATTGCATTTATTTATTTGCAGTCTGCAATTGGGAAGGGACATCTGTTGCTGTCTCAGTCTACTCAGCTTCTGGTGATGAGATGCAGCTTTTTGACCACTGACAACCAGAAAGGGGAAGCAGGACCATGCTTGATCTTTCAGTGACCCTGGTTAGTGCCAGCTGGACTCTTGCTCTGGCCTCCAACACCTGGCTCAAGCCTTTACCATGACTGACTCCACAAGCTGAGGGTTGCTCAGGCTGTTGTGTTCCCCCTCCAGGAAAAGACACTTCCATCACACAACAGCAAGTACAACTGAAAGCACAAAGCATGCATTCAACTACACAGATTAACTCCTTAAATTGAAAATAAGGGATAAATGATGGAACATAAAGAACTAGACACAAAGAATATATTTTTACATTGCTAAGAAAAGAGAAAAAGCTCCGCCCCCCAGATAACTCAAGGTACTTAAATGTGGCTGTCTACTTAAGAAGTAGCTCAGATGAGTCAGACAAATTGGTGACACAAGAAGGCAACCAGCTCAACTCCCTGTCTCCTGCAGAGACACCAGCAGCACACCCCTGACTGTACACACTCATCCCAGTCTCCACACACTTCCTGCAGCTCAAGGACTTCTAAGCCAGAGGTGGGGCTTCTGTCATCTAAAGCTGGGCATGGATCTTTCCCCATGAATTTGAAAACAGGATGGAGATTATATTTATTCCCTAAACTGAAGAACAAATCAACATCTTTCCAGCCCATAAGTTTCAAAATAGCAATTTACTGATACCCAAGTGTCATGATCACCCATGGCCACACTGATGGATTTCACTAAGAGCTGAATTCTTTTATCAGTGTGTTTTTCTCAGCTAATTGAGCACTGATGATATGGTCCTCAGTGACAACCCGGGCAGCTGCCCCCTCCTCATGTCAGCAAACCCGGCAGTGTCCTCACCCTGTCCCCAGCACACGCTGAGCCCGAGCTGCAGGAGCAGTGCCTGGGATGGGCAGCCAGTCCTGCCCCCATGGTCCTGGCAAAGCTCAGTTCCTGCCAGGCCTGTCCTGAGCTCTGTTGTGGCCCCGCTGGGAACAGGGCTGGCCCCCCGTGGGCTCCTTCCATGCAGGTCAGGACAGCGTCAGATGGTGACGGCTGCAAACCAGTGACCTACATTGCCAGTCCCCAGAGCCATCTGAGACCCCACCGTTTCTCATTAGCAACAGATTCTTATTTATTTCAGATAGTCACTGGCTTCTGCCAACAGACAGCGCACTCCTAATTAAAAGCTGACTTCTTTCATAACCTTCGAAGTCCTACTTCCACCTCTGCCCCAAGGAGCAGGGAAATGTGAGCTTCCATGTGTCCTCCATTTAGAGGCAGGCTCCACAGACAAAGCAGAGATGCATTTTGTTTTATTTTTTTTTAAAGACAGCATAAAGCAACAAAGTTTGAAGGACATTCAACATTTATGCTGTGTGCCCACTTAATATCACAAGGGACTTTCCATGGGAGCAAAGGTTTTCTTAATAAAGGGTCTCATTGGCCGGCTGGATCAAATCATGTATACACTGATATCTTGCTTCTGGCAATACCTTAAACCCCCAGTTAGGAGAGTGTAGATATTGCAGTGGCCTTGAAACTGTAGCATGGTTTATACATGGTGTACACATCTTTGAGGATTTGGAGAAATCTACAAGGGATCTAATGCTTTTCCACCTATTGACATTTACAAAGCAGTTTAAATCATGCATGAGAGGCCTCAGGCACATGTAGTTCACAAAACATAACTCTGTGCTCCCAGGGAATTGGAGCTGACCACGGCTCTTTATTAGAACCGACAGTGAAAGACAGCTCGTGCAGAACCTGAACCAGGGGTGCAATGCAGAGATGACAGACTTAATGCCACTGGATGTATTATGCAGATTACCCAACCCAAGCCTTGCTTGTTAAATAAGTTTCATGCTTTCCTCACTCCCACTGCCCCTCTTAGGAAATATCCTCCCTGGCTTTGTCAAGGGAGCTGTTTCCTAAATTCCTTGATCAATCACCTGCTTTCCAGAACTTCAGACACAGTGAGTTAGCTCTGAAGATAAGACAGCAATGCTTAAAGAGTAGAAAACAGTTAAACCTTTGCACCTATTAGCACAGCAGTGCCAGGCACAGAGCAGATGAATACCTTAAAAACTTAACAGCTGTTTTGCTGATGAAAGAATAGGAGGGATTTTAAGGAATCCATCATCCCTGACAAGTCACCTTGTAGCTGTGAATTCCCAGTGCAATGCAATTTTTGAATGTATGCTTTTACTGTGTACATTCAAATGAAGAGCAAAGTCCTGAAATCCTTGCCCAAGTTTTGACCAGTTTTTAATTAAGCTCTGAAACTCTCTAATACAGATTATCTGAGAATCAGCCTTTCTGTCAGAAGAAAGAGGTTTTTTTGTCATTCAGTTGTATCTTAAAGCTTGTAAATGGTGCTTAAAACACACCTGTACAGGAGAGCATTCTACGTTCTTCATGTAGAAGTGTCACTTGTGAAGCCCCTCTTTTGGTGACCCCTGTTCAAACAACCATTTTCACTGAATCCACCTGGACTCAGACACACACCTGGGAAGTTCCATGCTGTACACAGGGAATTTGTTTTGAGATATGAATTTAAACCACTGACTAGTACACTGACAGGCTCCTGGCACAGCATGTTCCAGTGTCCACCCATGTAAAGATTGTTTCTGAATGTGTATATAAAATAAAATTAAAAAAAAAAAATCCACTCAAAATTAATAAATACAAGTTTGCATATAAAATGCATGCAAACATGTACACTCAGATGTTTTTTATATTATATTACATATGTATGTGCTTTTATTTTTAAATTAATTGAAGGAAAATAAAAAAAACAGAGCTTTGCAGTAACATATCTGAATTATTACTACTGGCTTTCCTTAGCAGCAAGCTAGGTCACATTAGGCTTGACCTAATACAAGTAAGTTGCTTAATATCCCACTTTCAGGGCCACAGAAGTGCTACTGGCAAATTGAAATTACTGATTTTTTTTTATTATTTTTTTTTAATGAAATAAGAAGCAGAAACAGATATCACAAGACTACTCTGCTTAAGGGAAACAATGGGAAGGGAATGTTTTTCACAACACCCGTTTGGTTTTCCTTTAAATCCCCAACTCTAAAAAGCCATGAAAGCCCCTCCCAAAAGGCATGTGAGGAACATCAGCGCAAACAAGCTTAATATAGGGCCCATTTCCAGCCTGCTTTTGTTACTGGTTGTAAAACACATGGCAAGGCATAAGGACTGACACCAGTGGAGACATAGGAGGCATTTAACTCTCATATGCAGAATCATGGAGCGACTCCACCTCCTCCGAAATGAGGCTGAGCACACAGCAATGAACAATTCTAGTGCTCAATTCATGGCTGATGGAAACCAGCAAAGAGGTTATAATTGACTTCAGTGCTACTGGATCAGGGCCCTAAATAGAACAGGCACCTGCGCATTGTAGAGGGAGAGAAGTTAAATCTGCTCAGCTGCTTTGTTCCTGGGTTTTTCTAAAATACCTTTGCCATGGATACTGCAGCTTTCTCACTAGAGAGAGGGTGCTCCGGGTCAGTGCCAGGCTCAGCGGCTCCCTGGGGCAGGGCTGAACCACAGCTGAGTTCATCTCACCCAGCACAGCCCCACAGAGTCCCAAAATCGCAGAATCACAGCAGCACCGAATCACAGCAGCACAGGACATCCTGAGCTGGATCCACAAGGATCATCCAGTCCAACCCCTGGCCCTGCACAGACACCCCAACAATCCCACCCTGGGCATCCCTGGGAGCTCCTGGAGCTCTGGCAGCCTCAGGCTGTGCCCATTCCCTGGGGAGCCTGGGCAGTGCCCAGCACCCTCTGGGAGAAGAACCTTTCCCTGAGAGCCAACCTGGGCAGCAACAGCAGCTCCCAAGCAGTTTTGCTCATTCCTGCACTCACCCACTGCATTGTCGCAAGTTTATACTTCTTCAGCCATTGTGTCTGTTAAATCCCAGATAAATTTCCAATTGCCATAGGTTTTCATCAGGTAAAAAAATTGCTTTAGAAATATCGCTCTCAGTTCATATCAGATAAGAAGCACTAAAATTAATTTTACAGTGCACCTAAACATTATTTTATACATAAGAGTGATCACTGTGATACAGGCTGGTCTACCAGCTAAATACCATCATAGTCAACCACGCACTTGGGAGAACAGCAGCAAAACACCAGTGAAAGACTGGGATAACTCATCAACTACTGATCAAACTGCTGCAAACGCCCTATGAGCTTTAAACACTGAAATTCATCACACATGTCAAAATTCTGATGTTGAACCATTTACAGAGTGCTGAAAATTGGCAGAGAATAAACACTGAGAGAGGAAAAAACCCCAAAATCAAATAGTCACCTCAAACTATATGAGGGAGGCTGTAAGCTGATGACTCAGAGATTGAGGATGGGTTTGCATATTACACCAATTCACTCCTCAACTGAAACTCCAAAGAGCTTACTAATATCAAAACAGTTCATCTGAAAAATAGGCAGAGATTATTTAGCAGAAATAGCAAGGAAAAACTATCTTGTATCAGTAAAGCTGACATGTCAGCAGCTTCTTTGATCAAATTGCAGCTAAACTCAGTGCAAATGTAGTTGCAATATGAAATAAGCCAGGATTGTTTACCTTCAATAGTCTATAAATATCCTTCTAAGGGCAGAACAGCTGCTTTACTGAGAAGTGCACAGATGCAGTTACAACTTCTCATCTATAATTACGAGAATAAACTATATTTCACATTTCTTTCATTTCCAGGTCTTTGATGTTACATCTGATAGAGTGGCAATGAGATGGAGAGACCAGCATGGGTGAGTCTGGCAGCTTCAGGTGGTTCAGTTTAGCCAGGCCCAGGGCAGGGTGACCTGTGGCTGCTGCTCAGGAGGGGACACCACAGAGCAGGGTCACCTGTGGCCACTGCTCAGGAGGGGACACCACAGAGCAGGGTCACCTGTGGCCACTGCTCAGGAGGGGACACCGAAGGGCAGGGTCACCTGTGACCACTGCTCAGGAGGGGACACCGCCCTCCCTCTGTGAGGGAGAGACCTCGTGAGGTAGAGGCCGGGTCTGAGCTGGAAGCTGCAGACACACGGATTCCCCCCGCTGAGGCAGTTTTGGTGAAGCAGCTGTACAAGCCACCCCCACAGCACCAATCCAGGGGTGTTGGGAGCCATCGGGGCTCAGCCCTGCCCGGGGAAGGCAGGGAAGGAGCCGGGCTGCTGCTGATCCCCGTGAGTGCCGCTCACCCTGAGGGCAGCCACAGCCGCGGCCGGCCCTGCAGGCCCTGCCTGAGCAGAAAACAGCGGCCAGCACTTGGAATCAATATCCTTGTGAGTCCCTTCCTGCTCAGGACACTCCAGGATTGTATGAAAAACAAGTGTGGCTCTATCACAGCCGTGCGTGTGTGGGAGGATGGGCCAGGCCGGGAGCTCAACTGCGTTGAACAGGCTGCAAACATTGCAGAGTAACGTGGGACTGCTGCCTGCTGCCCAAACGGCTCCTTCCCTTCCCTTTGATCCAGCAGCTCATTTAAAACATTTCTGTCTGTCCTGTGAGTGCTTCGTTGTCATCTCTGGCCAGTCCCCAGTCTGTCACTAATTGGCACCGCTGTTGTCAGGCTTGGGAATGAGGCCAGGGCCAGAATGGGCAAGAAAAATAATCCCCTGCTCATTCCCCAAAATGGCTGGTTCTCACTGAGAGCACTGCTGATACACACACATGGGAAGGCTACGAAAATCTGCTGCTGTCCCTGTTCTCTGGGAACCCAGCTCACTCTCAGGGGATATTGATCTCAACATGCTATTTAAAAATGCATTAAATACATTTTTTCTCTCTCTATTTGATAGATATAATTATGGCAGTCCCTAGAACAACATGCCTGTTTGTAGACTGCCTTCAAAATCATCTAATTTGTATTGCCAGATGGTATGAATGATTGCTACAGATAAACTTTGGATACGTTCCATTATTAATTGACAGAAGCATGGTCACAGCAGAACGCTCATCCCACACTGCCTAGCTGACAATTAATGGTTAAAAGATGAAACTACTGAGGAAAAAATGAGTCCCCTGAGTTCCAAGTCCCATTTTATAGCCTTGAGAACTAAATTTAAATAACCAAAATGTATTATGCTCTCAGATCTCTCTACCAACCTCCTTGCACTTGTGCAATTCCCAACCCTGCCAATATCTCTTTACAAACGATGGGATGCAGGCTTGGTGTGCCATCCAGTGGGATGGGATGGGTGGAGTGTGACAGTCTTATGGCAGGTTCAAGAAACCACAGTTGTAACAAGCAAATGTCTCCACTGAGGCTCACTGCAGATGGCTGGTTTGGAGCTCATCTTGCACAGAAAACACAAACTGAGCCATTGCAACAAAGAGCACCAAATGCTGGGTGTTGTAGACACTTGCACTCAGCGATGGTGAAGTCACCAGGAAATGAGAAAACCTCAGATCTATGTGTTTTAGAACACTGATCTCTAATGATCATGTCCTCAATGAATTAAGCAAAAGCTGAGAAAAAGCCAAGTGTTTACTGATTAGAATTTTTAATTTTTCAAGCTATCCTTCACAATATGCACAGACAGAACCTTTTCTAAATAAAGGAGACAAGCTTTTTTAAAAGAAATCCCCAGATTTGGGATAAAGAACATTCACCAGTGACACAGACCTGAAATACAAACAGATGATGAAGGGTGCGCTAAGATGTAAAAAAAAAAAAGGAAATGCTTTTTAGCTTCTTGACTTGCAATGTTTTTTCCTCTTAGTACCTACTGAACAGCATGACAGATCTTAGAAACAATATTTATACTTATACCACAACTTTCATCTGCAAACTCTTGCATGTCATATAGATTTGCACACTTCTTTTCATAAACACACATCCTGAGCATAAACAGCTGAAAAGGTAAATAAATTACTTCTCCTGAGGTAGGACAATATGGCAAGCTGGCAGAGAACACCTGTACTATATGTGACCTAGAGACTGCTGTGAACAGGGCTCCAGCAGTTCACAGAATTGGTTCTGCAGACACGGGGAAAGACAAAAAAATCCCAAATAAAGTCTGACTGATGCAGGCTGAGAACCTCTTCCCTGCCCTGCTGTACACATGGAATGGCTATAATGATATGCAGTGATCACAAGTATCCCAGTTCAAAAGCTGAGCTGTGAACCCAGGTCTTTAATGATGGTAAGACACTAATTTATATGTGCAGAAGGTAAACATGCCTGGCAAAAAAAAAAAAAAAAAAAAAAAAAAAAAAAAAAAAGAAAAAAAAAAAGACTTGTGAAGGGCACAGATTTCCTTTTTGTTTTATTTGAGTTCAGGTCCAGCCTCATGCTATGCTCTGGTGTGCTTCTGACCTCGTTCCTCAGGCCTAGGCATGGCTGCCTTTCCTCTGGCTGGTATCTGTGGCACAAACACAAAGGTGATACCCACAGTCAGCATCAGATCTGACTGTTCCCGACAACTCCTGTGATACAGCAACCTCAGGGACTTGAGGACACATCTGTGAGTAGATGTAGTAGCTGCCATCTGCACGAACTGCATTATTTAACTGCATTGGCACTGATTAACATTTGCTGTAACCTATGGTAATGGGCTCTGGGGGCTTTCCATGTCTGCTACACAGTGGCAGCTGATGTCTCCTGCTCCATCCTTAAAACAGGATGTTTTAATTTTTAATGGAGCACATGTTCGATTGGCTATACAAACAGGCTAATCTGCAAAGCATGTGCTCAATAACAAGCCAAGCTATGCAGCCAGAATAACAACACTGCTTTGCCATGCAGAGATGCAAAAAGCTTCCTGCTCTGTGCCACCGTCGCTCAGCGCTGATGGTCAAGAGAAATGACTGTGCACGTTCCCCATTCCAACTGCAGCCCTCAGGAACTGCCTGTTCCTCAGCTGCACCTTGGGCTGCCAGCTCGTTTCTCATTTGGGAAACTCAACTGGAGAGTTGATAAAGTTCAGGTGCCTGGAACAGCAATCATGGGGGTAGCAGCAGAAGCATTTGGAGGCAAAGTTGAGAGGGGAGAGCTCGGCCAGGGCTAGCGCACAGAGGAGAGAAATCAGCTGGTGGGCATTTAGGCAGAGAGCAGAGATGTGGATGCTTCCCCGCTGCTGGAAACAATGCATGAATAAAATCCTACGTGACCATTCCTCCTCTCAGATCTCCGTAAGATCTGCCACAGACACCATCCTCAGGGCTTGTCTCCTGAAATCACAGTGTCAACATGGAACAGCCTAGGGAGCCCTCTGATCCTGCTCTGGCCTACATCCACCCCATGCATCCTGTTCCTGCTCCTGAAGAGAGGAGGATGCTCCAGAGGCTGTAACACAGAGTTTTAACCTGTTCCTGCTGGATGCAGGGAGGCTGCCACAGCCCCCAGGGCCCTTCCCTGAGGGAGCACTTCTGGAGTGGGATACAGGCCCTGACTGAAGTCCTGCAGCCAAACAGGGAGCAAAGATCACTTCCACAACAGGCACATACTAAGAAAGCAAAAGAGGAGCAAAAAATGAAGGCGGCAAAATAAGGATTGACATATCTCTTGGGGAGTCTTAAGCAGATGGGTGGGAATCCAGGAATCTGGGGCCTTCATGGTGCCTGTGAAAGCTCATCAGGTTATTAATTTTCCAGACTGAAGGAGTATGCTTAATTTTCAGATTTTTTTCTTTTAAGAAAAATGCTTTCCACAGTTCAGTAGGGTTTTCATCTGTTTCTTTGAATCACTTGTTACCTCTGACCTGATTTGTCTACAGAATATGTCAAATCTGTAACAAGCATGGGCTGATTAAATGATTAATGGAATGCTATTTTAGGACAGCCTTTTCTTGCTCCAGACCTGTACTCATGACTGTTTCTGACGCATAAACATGAACTGACCTTTCAAAAAGGTCACTTTTATATTTCAGTTTTCTTCCATGATGAATTATGCTTTTGAGAAAGACACTAAATTACGGTGCCTGCATTAGGTGTAAGAAAGTTGGAGGAATGTTAAGAGGAATTTCTTTCCTGTGGTCTTCACAAAGTACACTTAGGAAGCTTTTTCATGACTGCATTAGTAAATACATCTACTGAGTTAATGAACACCTTTTCCTGCCTTAAGATATGAATTTTGAAGATGCTGACTCAATTATCCCCCTCATAAGTGGCAAGCGAGGTCTCAGTGCAAGAACTTCAGCACTGAGAAATGTATTCTGCGTGTGGAAGCAATAGGTCCATTTCCAGCAGTGTTCTGCTGCCAGAGAACAGACCTGGCATTCACCCTTTGCTTGTGGTTACCCTGGAAGCACATGTGAAAAATCAGACTGTTATTGCTTATTTTAGGGTTTTGGAAGGTGATGGAATATTCCAAAGAACACATATAAAAAGCATTGTAAATTCTCTGTGAACTCAGAAGAAGGGGAAAAACATCCTCACACTGCAACCTAAAATCCCATTTGGTGAATGCTGCTCGGTCCTGGGTGGAACAACACAAGAAATCCCAGCCTGAGCTGAAATGCTCCATCTCCCTCCCAGCAGCATTATCAGCCTGAGCTGAGCTCTAAAACGAGATCTAAATCTGTGAGGGCAGTATTAGAGTTTAAAGATAAAGCAAGTATTGATTGGTGTGCTGACGCCCAAGCTTTGAACCCTTTTGATAAGAGACCTTGTCTATTTGAGAAGTCAAAAGCTCCCAGGATTGTAACCAGATTCTGGGCAGGCACAGCCTCCTGCCATGTGAGGGGGCAAACAGAAGATCCCTGGTTACCTTTCCTTCTATTACAACAGCCCTTATCATGTATGAAATAGTTCCCAGCACAGCAGCAATTGTGGGAGCCCAACTCTCAGGCAGTCAGGGGAGAGAAAACCAAAGCCATGAAATTCAGGGCTCTGCACTACACAGTGAGAAGGCTGACTCCAGCTCATCTGTAACTCAGGAAAGTTTAGTCTGCCCTACAGAAACCAAAATGCTGCTACATTAATGCACAAGGGTGTCCTTTCCATCAAGTTACTTAATTAGCTTATCTGGAGAAAAAACTATACCAATCAAATTAAATATTAATCACATATAAACTGCTGATCACAATCAGCTGGGGGTTCACGCATGCAGAACGTAGGGATCGCAGTGTGGTTTCTTTTCCCAGAGAGTTTCCTCCTGCTCTCTTTCCATTGCCAATTTAGCAAATTCATACAAGAAACAAAGCCTGAGTTTTCCAAGTACAACATGAACAACAGACCAGAAGTTTTTCTACACTAAAATATTGAACTAAAAATTCAGTTCCTTTAAATCTTTCTAAATCCTTGCCTCTGATTGGGTTCATTAATAAACATGCTGGTTTTGTTACAGGGAGTGACATATGGCATAATCCGCTAACAGGAAGAAGTATTTTGCATTTTATTGTAGAAAACAAACATGCAAACAGGTTTTCACAGATGGCTTTCTTAGCTTCTGGGAGGGGAAAAAAAAAAGCTTAATAATACTTGAAAACAATTCTTCTCCCCCCCCCACCCCCCGCCCTTCTTATAAGAAGAGAAGGAAAAAAAAATTGACTAGAACTGCTTTTCAATTAAAGTAAGTTCTACTCTAGATGTCAGCTGTACCCCAGCTCCCCTCATACTACTGCTGCTTCTTTAGTTATGCATGAAATAAAAGCCTATCAACTTGCCAGTATCTGACAATATGTGCCCAGGAAAAACAAAACAAAGCAAAACAAAAACAAAACAAAAAAACCCTGGGTGAAATTCTTGTCTTTGGTTAACTGCTGAGTGCTGTGAGAAAACCACCAAAGTAACCACAGAAGACTTTTAATCAGGAGGGATTTGGATCTCAGGAACTAGACCTCTGCCCATATTCCCTTATCACACTGCTGGCTTGATCTCATGTGAGGATGTGAAATCTATGGTCCATACCATTGGAAAAATAGTGTATTATTCAAAATTTAAATTATGAATAAGCTGCAGTAAGTCTGAGAAATACTTCTGTACACATTGCAATACTTGGAAATGTAGGGCACCTTTCTCTTCTGGTCATTGTCCCTCAGACTTGTGATGCTGTTCCCTTACCACCTTCTCTCTGCAGCTGCTTGGGAACAACACAGATCTCACCCTGGATCTCTCTGTGTGAGATTTGCAGGATCATTTTTCAGTTCTGTCCAGCATATCCAGCATTGTACAATTCCAAGGCAACTCAAGTCCCTGCCCACGGCATGAAAACTCCTTGCAGCAAGCACAGACCTCCCTGTCTGTCTGTGAGGACTGTGATGTCTGTAAAGAACCACCAGGCATTATGGCCCACTGTAGTGCCCCAAAGCTTTTTGGGATCTGATGTTAAATAAATCCTTAAAAATACCTGCCATTTCCACCTGATTAAACCTCTGCCTACCTCACCAGACAGTCCAGCCTAGAGAGGGAGGTGACCACTTCCCACAGGTGACAGTGGAGTTGTCCCTAACAGTGGGAAAAGTGTTTGAACAACTCGTTTGCCTGAGGTTGGAAATTCCACTCTACTCTGACCAGAAAGAAGGATGCAAACCCAGCTGGTCTAGTGGAAGGTGTTTCTGCCCAGTGCAGGGAGGTGGAATTGGATGATCTTTATAAGGTCCCTTCTAACCCAAACCATTGGAGGATTCTCTGACCTGCTCTGAGCACAGAAACCAGGTCCCTTTCCTGCACTCTGGAATGCTGCAGCTGTCCCTTCTTCACCCTCAGTGAAGGCAGAATTGCTCATCCATAGAAAGGCTGAAAGCTGTGGGAATCCTGTAGGTGAGGTAACAGTGGAATCAGGAATGGTCCTGCCTGTCAATTTCCACATGTATCCCCAGGACTAGACCAGAAAAGTTCTTCCTTTCCAACAGGAAGAACAGCACGTTCCAAACTCCTACAGCCCACCTTGCACTTTGGGAGGGTCCCACAGTCGCTAAAGGAGCAAAGCCTAGATCATTTGTTATTGCCATCCCAGTCTCATGGGAGTAGGAATGACCCAGTTTGTGTAGGATGGGAAAGGGGGATCAGCTCAGTCCAAGGACTGCAGGAGTCAGGTTTGCCCTGTGCTAAAACACAAACTCAGTGTTGCAGAAGTTCCCTGCATTAGGTGTGCTTAAGCACTTGTGTTATTTAAGTGAAAGCAGCCAGCCTAATCCCTGTATCTCTTTTGCATAAGGAATCTGAGCTGACAGCATTTAATCAGCTCCAAATTTACACTACTGATACCTTTTCCATTTAATCACAACTACAGTCTTTTGAGAAGTAATTCCCTTTGGTTAAAATTAACAATGACAGGCTGTGTTTTTACACACTGTTGAAATGTGTAAAACAATCAGATGGAGGAAAAAAATGCCCTCTTTTTTCCAAGCTGATTTACGATATATATGCAAACCCTATTAAAGTTAAACCATGCTTTTCAATGAAATGAGGATTTCCAACAAGCTGCTCTCCATTTTATTTAAGGATCCCAATGACTGATACAAACAGTGGTAATCAGCTCTATTGCTAATACAGGATATTTGGGCTGAGAGATAACACTTAACCCCTAAGTGAGAAACAGCTCATAAATCACAGCCACTTTGTGGGGAAACTTAAGACCCTCTCTTGTGAGCAGAAATCAGACGATATCCTGCTGAGACCCATTATACTCCTTTCTCCAAAATCTAAAGGTTAAATATAAAGAGAAATTAATGTAGAGAAGGATGGAGATCAGGGGAAGTGGGGACAGGAGTAGGTGGCTAAGAGGAATGCAAATACCTACATAACTGGGTTAATCTTGTCATGACAGATAAGGCAAAACTGGGGAGGATGTGGTTAGAGCTTGGAGGAAAAGCTCAGCCCTGGGGAAGTGGCAGAGCCTGGCAGATGCCTTCTCACTGCCTCAGATGTAGGATACACCCCCACACCTCTCAGCACCTGCACAGAGGCAGCAGCACAAGTCCCTGCGTGTCCCAGGCTTGAGGACACGAAGGGCACATCAGGCTGTGGCTGTCACAAGCTCTGGGATAATGGGATGCCCAGAGCTGGAAAAGACCTTGTAACCCACCCTTGTCTGGGGAAAACAATCCTGACTGGCACTAGACATGGAGCCAAACTGACAGGTACCATGGGTTACTTGGAATCACAACACAGAGGATGAATTTGAGGCCAGCACTGGGTAGTATTGATTTAACCTTCCAAAATGAAGAAACACAAAAGTCCAGTGAAGAATTTCTCTGTGTCCAGCAGTAGCAATGTTAGGAGACAGAAGACCAGCAGATTTGCTGGAAGGTCCTGTCCCACTGCAAATCAGTGGCAAGGTTTGAACTGGCTCATCTCAGCCATTAAATACTCCCAAACTGTTCAATCACAACACACCAGCTGGAAATTATTCATTGTAACTGTTCCCTCGAGGATTCTACTGTGTTTTGACCACGATAAAGAGAAGTAAAAGCCACCAGCAGCAGCCTCCACAGCCTGGGAGTGGTGTTGTCTCTGCTGTGCCCAGGTGGCCAGTGTCCCTCCCTGGTTCTGGCACAGGTGTGGATGTCACAGGGGAAATCCCCAGGAATGGGAACATCGTGGAATGATGAGGTGTGGGGTTTGCAGGGGGGTGATGGGAGTAGGACAGCAAACACAGAGGGAACATCCCTTTGGAGAAGGGCAGCAGAACCCTTTGGCTCTGCTGGTTTTCCTGCCTCCCAGCTGCACCTCTTACAGGGCTTATCACTCTGGGGCTGTGGGCTACGAGCAGCCAAGCCCAGCTAGAGCTGTGGAACACTTGTTTTTCTGGGAGCTGGCTGCAACTACGGTGTAGATAAACATGGACATTTCCTCCAAAGATTACACTCCGCTACAACTTTTTCTGCCTGCATGTGCTGCTTGCAGAATGTTGAACTTGTTTCCAAAATAAATAGCTCCCAAAGAGGGTTTAATAGGGTTTGCTGTTTTCCAGAGGAAATAGATTGCAAACAAACTGTTTCCTGCTCTTATTTCAAACAAATTTTGGTCCAATTATTTTCTTTTTTAGCATAAAGCTAAATGGACTATTCTGCCCTGTCCCTGACTGAGTCCAAGCGTGATTTCTTTTGATTATGCTTTTATGTTGGAAAATGCAGGGCTCTGGCGACAGAATGGATGGCTTGGGGAGAGGGGCAGCAATTTTTTTCTCCTTTTTTATTTTTTCCTCTTTTATTTTTTTTTTTAAGTGTGCCAAAGCTTGTCAGCGTTCACTTTTGTGCCTGCTGTGCCTGAATAAAAACACTGAAGGAGGCAGAGGGTGGGAGGGAGGGAAAAACCCCCAAACAAAATAAGCACTGTCCCCCATGCCCAGGGGAGGCTGGCAAAGAGGTGGGCAGAATTCAATAGCCTCTATGTAGGGCATATCTCAAGCACTGGATGAAGCCTGATTTCCGTTTTCTCTTTATTATTCTTACTGGGTTTATTTTTTCCCTTAATCCAGTATTATTTATTTTTTTTCCCACTGGAGCAGTGACAATTAGTAGCAATGGGGAGGGGAAACCTTGGCAGATTTCCCATCCTGACCTTTAATCCAAAACACAACCACACAACTTGTGGTCCAAAAGCTTCCTAAAATAAAGCTCCATCCTTTTCTTTGTTTAATTTATACACAGTGTTGATCAGAAAAGGGAAAGGGAAGGAAGGCCCCCCTGTTCCTCTTGATGGGAGTTGAATGTCATCATGTTCCTGGTATGGTGGGGAAAGCTGGAAATTTGTCACTGTCTGGGTTAGTGGTGTATTACCAAGAACCAAACCTCTGATTTCCTTGAAGATAAAGACCTTTATTTTGGCTGCAATATAGGAATGTACAAAACATGTTCTCATCTTCCAAGTCAAAGAAAGAAAGAAAGAAAGAAATCTGTTTCTATTTGTCTGGCTGTCTATAGCCCAGGGGTAATAAATTCTATTGCAGGGACAAGGATGAAAACCAATGTTTTTCATTTCTGATATCTGGTTTAAAAAAAAAAAAAAGAAAAAAGAAAAAAATTCTAAGAAAAATCTTTATATGCCAGAGTCTGAATCAGCCTCCAAGGTCCTTCACAGAGGGAACCCTGGTGCAGGTTCTCAGCAAAGGCACCACCTCCTAGCTCTAATTACAGACAGTTTTTAATATATATTTTTACATCTTTGACAGATCAAGGGAGAGGCATGTGCCTTGGTAATTACAGCACAAGTCTGGAAGGTTTCATTTTTCTACTGATTTTTATTAATGACCTTGGGCAAGTCACTTAATACTTCTGCTAAACTTTCTGCTTGGGATCAAGACCCCAGTTATACAGTAAGACTCCAGAAGCAGAAAAAGAATGTCTGTGAGCATCTCCTCAGGAGAGTTCGATGTGTTTACTTGGGAAACCAAATCTGGATGGGATTTTCAGTCTGGGAAAGGCTGCAACAATGGGGTGTTGTCTTAGTTTGCCTATCAGATATGAAATTGTATCACTGCTTGGCCTCATACGCACAGAAAAAACATTTTAATCAGAAGTCCTTTTACTTATCTTCAAAGAATTTGCTCCTGGGAAGGCAGAGCAGCTTCCAGTCTATTCCAGGTTCATCTCACACGTGCCCTGTGCTGCTTCTCAGCACAAAAAAAAATAAATTCCACCTCTAAGAGCCAACAGGTGCACATGACAGGTTCCACCTGATATACAGCAAAAGGCCTTGGGACACATAAGTGACTACCAAATACCTGCTAGAGAGAGAGAAACTCAAACTCTTTGGTGGCTTTTAACTTAATATTTCTTAATTAAAATAAAATTGAAGAGCGGGGAGAGAAAAAAAATCCAGCCTTTAATTGTGTCAGCCATGGAATAAATCTGAGATTGAGGGCTCCAGAGAAGAGAAAGTCCTTTTGGATTAAAACTCTACATTTTATATTTTATCTCCAAAAGGCTATAAATGAGGTTTGGGATTTAAAAAAGATTTCATATGATTTTGTAATTACCCAAGTTACTATTACCTGATTAACACAGGAATCCTAATAGTCTGTTGCACTTTCATTTCTCCAGTTGTGGTTGTCATGGGGCTTGGCACCTGTCACCTGTTCATTTACAGGCATTTTAATTAACCTACATTATGTATGCTTTTTTTTTCCCTTGGATTTAGTGCCTGAATTTCATATTAAAAAATAAAGTTAATAGCTACCTGAAGGAGGGCTGCTGCCAAAACATTCACAGTCGATCCTGCCACATCCATTTATCAGTACCTGTCACAGCTGAGCATCCACCAGTGCTTAATTGGAAGCAGTACAGGGTAGAATAAATTCCTCCTTGAGTGATAGAGGCCTGGCACCCAGCACTACAAATGTAGTCTTCTCTCTGTAGCTGTAGACAACCTGGATGTGCCTGGTTGTGTTTGGACATAATTTATGGGTACTAATTCAGACAAAAAGTCTTTTTGATTTTGCCTGAATATTGACAGAAGAATCAGGCCTGCCCCTTTGAGCACATAATCCTAGGAAAAGGAGTAAAGAGATAAAAATATCAGTGAAAAAATTCCATCAGGTTAAATGGTTCCCCTCAGCCACTCAGAGAAGGTTGTTTCCATGTTTCACCAACCATTGCAGCTGGACTGGCCTTGGAGTGGAGAATTTACCCTAAGCTGATGTGTGGCAGGTCAGGTCCCACTCCCTTACACCAACTCCAACACAGTTTCATTGCAGAGCTGCAGGAGCCCCCCAGGTCTCAGCAGAGAGGCCTCTGCAAAGCCAGCCCAGCCCAGCACACAAAGGAGAAGTGCATGAGGTGGGAGGGATGAGCAGACACTTCTTCCTGTGCAAACCAATTACAGGTCCCTGAGAAAGGTCCCTGGCAGGGGAGTGAGCCAGAGAGGGCACTGAGAACCACCCCTGGCAAGGTCTCCTGGGTCCTGCCGAAAGACTGTGCCAACACCTTGGACAATTACTGCAGGCAACTGGGTGCTCCTTCATTTGCTAGCACAGACCAGTCCTTACTGCCTACACTTTAACAGTGGCCTGCACGAGACAGGGAGAGGCTCATCTGTGACATGTAGATCTGAAAGAAATGCAAAGCAGCAGTAAGTATTCACTGAGTATTTACTGAGCTTTTACTGAGTATTTACTGCTTCCCCAGCCATGCCAAGGAGCTCTTCACACCTTTAAACCTGGCCCTTCCCCACTGAGCTCTCTCCCTCTCTCAGTCTGACTCTTCTTCCCCTCTGGGCGGAGGCAAACCTGCTCCAACTGCAAGGCCAAAACAAAGGGAACCAGCTGCCAGAGTGAGCCACTTTCCTCAAAAGACAGCTTTAATTTTCTAAGAAGATGCATCCTGCTCTGCACTGTGAGAGTCACCAGGCTTGGGCTCTGATGGTTTCCAGGAGAAGTGTGTTTGCAGCCCAGGTCCCACAGCGAGTGACCTTCTCCTGCTCTCTGAGCAGGGATGCATTTGGAAACACACTCGGGTTTCCAGCAGCGGGAGCATGTTTTGTTAGAATTAACAATGATAATGTCAGGAGGGCTCTAATACGTTAGTTAATATGTAGCAGTTAAACAGTTTTTTTCATTTCACACAGGCCCATGATGATCCTCAAGGCTGACAGATGAAGATACATGCATTGAGGAGAGACAGCGTCGGTGATTATGGATCTTATAATCCATTTGGGCCATTAACTCTTGGAATTCTCAGTATTCTGCCCCTTCCAGAAGGAATTCACAAGTTGGTGTAAATGCAACTGCAGAATTTTGCAGTGACAGTCCCTGCCTGACAGCAGCTCTCAGACCCTAAATGGACTCTGTAGTGTTTGACATTTCCACCCCCTTGGCAGGCCAGGCTGGAGGACAAGAACAAACCAGTCCCAAACCAGTGTGAGCCCCATGCTGCTGCACATGGAGGAGTTACCAGTGATCTGAGACAGACTGGGGGCACAGCACAGTTTATGGGGAAACATTTGTGGTTTAAATCAGATAATCAATACACACCTAATCACATACAACTGTCCCTTTTGACAAAAGGTAAATAGAAATTGCTTGTTGATTGGGTCTGCCAGCACCAGAATACAGTTTCCAGGGAGACATGAGCACCAGGAGCAAGGATGGGAAGACATATAGCATCTCTCCACTGCATAGGCATGGTACCCACCACAAAGCCATGGTGTTAATCTTGACATGGTCCATGGATGGAACTCCAGAGAACAAACTGATCACATCAACGTGATCAGATTCATTCACCCAAAGAGTGCAGAGATGGACTAACGCTCACTCAAACAGGCCACCTGAGTGTGCACCAGAAAATTGCTTTATTCATTCATTCATTCATTCATTCATTCAAAATCTTCTTCAAAACCTGTTCCTGGTCCCACAGCTACAGGGACACAGCAGCCCCAGCTGATAAACACAGCAGCAGCAGCAGCAGCACATTGCCCCTCGGTCTCACACCTCACGGCTCCAGGAAAATTAATAGGAAGCCTGAATCAAGTCGTTTAAAAATGAAAAGGAGAGCAGAGCCCCAGGAAGCTGATGGCAACACTGATAATGAACACACAAAAGACATTTCATTTAAGGCAAGAACTCCAACTTGCTTGGAACAGGAGGGAATTCAGCCTGCTCGCTATTCCTCTGTTCTCCCCCCTCACCTTCCGTGTACATCAGCGCCTTCTCTGCTCACATTCCCAGCCCTTTGTTCAGTCCTCAGAGCTGAGTCTGGGGTTGGGGCTGGGAGATGGGGACAAGGGGGCACTGGAGCTGGTGCCAGGTTTGACAGCTCAGCACTCTGGGCCAGGCTGCCGGGGCCCGGCAGGGAAGAGCCGGGTTCTTGTCTCCAGCCACCGCGCACAGATGTCAAATGGCTGCGGAGAGCACAGCCAGCCCCTAGATCTTAATTCTTAAAGGATTAATTGTCGAGATGAGCTGCACTTCAGTACAGAACGAGAGAAGAGCTTTTTCCTTTTAGCATCGGCACTGCTCCTCAGAGCCTGGATCTGAGCCATCCCTCCCCTCGCTGTTTGCCCCTCCGTTCCCGGAGCCATCTTTGCCTGCAGTGCCTCTTGCATCAACAGCCAGGCAAGTACAGCTGGGAACTCTCCCAGGGCCCATAACTTCAACTGCACACAGTCTCCTGCTCCAGGCAATGATCTGCTCTGCTTCTTCCTACTTCAGCAGCTATTTCTCACTACCAAGAAGGACAATAAAACCCCTCAACTCCATCTCCCCAACCGTGATCCTGAATGTTCTGCATTTGTGTCAGTGCCTTTGAGTCACGCAGGAAGTGTGGCCATGAGGAGAGAGGGGGCTGCCAGGCAGAGCCAAGGACTCGCAGTCCAATCCACCTTGCCAGCAGCAAAACAGGAGCATAATTCTTACCACAGCACTTCAGAGCAGGGGCAGGGAACACCAAGGGAAACGTCACCACGACTGGGTGCATGAGGTGAATGTGACCCTCTAAAATTAGCAGGAACTCACACATCCCCTTTTTAGTGCTGCAATAATTCTCTCCGAGTAGGGAAAATAAAGACTGGAGCATACGGTTTCTATCTGTGCTGCAGAGAAACTGATTAAAAATGCTAACAACCATGATTGTCCAACAACCAGGAGCTCCCAAGAGGCTCATACACACAGATGGTGATTAGTTTGGGATGGCCAGAACAATCACCAGTACCATGTTGCAGTAACACCCACAGACTATCTGTCACAGTCCCAGGAGACACTTAAAGGCTGTTTACTTCATACAGTTAACTTGAACCATAAGCTTTACAAGCCTCTTTGATACATTTTTAATCACTCTTCTCATAAACCTATAACATTTCCCTGCACTGGTACATGGTTGGGTTCTGTGTATCACAAACTCCTCATCAGGCTGAGAGGGAGGATGACGGTGATGTTCCTGGCGAGCCCACCGTGTCACTGCTGCCCAAAGCCCTGTGTCACCTCTGCCAGAACCCCCCGTGTCCCCACTGCCCAAACCCACTGTGTCCCACTGCCCAAACCCACCATGTCCCACTGCCCAAACCCACCATGTCACCTCTGCCCAAATCCACTGTGTCCTACTGCCCAAACCCAGTGTCCCACTGCCCAAACCCACTGTGTCCCTACTGCCTGAACCCCGTGTGTCACCACTGTCCAAACCCACCATGTCACCGAACCCACTGTGTCCCCACTGCCTAAACCCACCATGTCACTGGTGCCCAAACCTGTGTTACCTGTGCTCAAACACCTGTGTGTCTGCTTCCCAAACCCACCGTGTCCCACTGCCCAAACCCACCATGTCACCTCTGCCCAAACCCACCATGTCCCACTGCCCAAACCCACTGGGTCCTGAGCCCCCCCTGCTCCCCAGACAGATAATATTCAGCACAACTCTGCCTGGCAGTGCCAAAATCAAGACATTGATAGTGGCCACATAACAAATATTAAAATATTAAGCCAATTGTTTATCTTTGAAGACTTCCATTTCCCAAATACTCTGTGGCTCTGGGTAAGTCAACACTTGCACTAAGGCTGGTGCAGGGATTGGGAGGGGTTTCTCTGTTGGGTCCAATATTCCGAATGTTTCTGAGCACTTTGTGCATTGTTGCTGCCAGTATTGTATTTCTTCCAGAGATCATAATCTTTCTTTAAACAAAATGAACAGTTTTGTAATTTAGACCTCTCAAAGAAGAATCTCCAAACAGCAAAGCAGCCCTGCCCTCACCCCCCCAGGCAAAGTGCAGGGTCCGGAGGCTGCAATCCATCTCACGTGAGCAAACAGGGCTGTTTGTCCAGGCAAAGCCCCGAGTGCCGATGGAGGAATTAATCACTCCTAAAACCTTGTCCAGAACAGGGCTGGGGAAGCAGCCACAGACACCAAGGCTTAGTTCTGTCAGGGCAGTGATTGCCCCGGGGAGCTGGTGCAGTGAAGTCACCGGGAAAGCAGGTTAATTTACAGCACGGGGAGATGTGGGGCATGGGCTGTGCAAAGCCACTTCTGCTGCTGCCCTCACTAGTGTAAATTTAAATAACTCCCACAGAGAAATCCAAGATTCACACTGAGCAAATGTTAGTAGACTCCGCTTCTCCTTTGTTGTCAGTTTTTCTCTTTTAATTGCCTCATCTGTTTGGAGAGAATATGTGCCCACAAATGGATTTTTTTTTTAATGTTTCCTTTGCCACCTATAAAGTTGTTTCTGTTTCTGTCCCTTACCCATATGAGATCACTTCCCACCTCTAGGCAGTATGAGGTAACCCAGTTTAGAGGTCTCAGGACAGATCTCAGAAACTAGAAAGTCATGGCTTCACTTGGGGACCTTCAGTGAGTGAAAATGGGATGGGGTGTTAGTGCCCTGTTCAGAGAAGTGGAATGAAAATATTGGAAAACTGAGAGACAAATTAAATGTGAAGGAATCAATCAAAACACAACTCTGAAAGTGTGCAATCCTTCAATATAGAGGTGCCAAATGGCATTATGGATAGGTATCTCAGCTGTTGTGTTAGTGGTGAAAATAATTCTTTCTTTGTAGAAAAAATGAACAAAATACATAAGAGGTAACCTTAATACCAGAGAAACTTCCTGTATTTATTAAAAATATAGATTACTTTGAGAATTTGATGCAGATTTTGAAAAGCAAAACTCAATTCTATGCTGTTGGGGAGCTTTGGGTGTTTCACTACCTAATTTTAAAACATATCACAGACCTGTAGCTAAAAGCAATTAAAAACACAAGTATTGGGAATTTCCAGACATAAAGAAACACCAGACAATATTTGTTTTCACTTTATTTTTGCTTCTATTCACACATTGCCAGTCTGAAGTGTAAGAATCTGTACTGGCATCTCCATACCATTACCTGTCAGGAAGATGTCCAAGCCTTTTTTTATCTCAGCTTTGCCTTATGAAGCCTCATGAAGTCATTAGATTGTATATTGTTGAATTTGGTATCCCATGGCTGTACAACCCAGCCTTGTGGAGTCATGACAGCTCCCACTGTGAGTGTGGGGCTTGCACAACTGGAGCTGCAGTGGTGTTGGGACTTCTCACACTCTGTGAAGCTCTGCATTTCCTCTTCCTTACACCCAAGATCTCTTCCTTATACTCAAGATCCTCTTCCTTAGACCCAAGATCCCAAATGAACCCCAAATCCACTTGAGAGCAGACCATGGCTGGTGTGTGCAGAGCACTTACAGAGTGCTGGGCCAGCCCTGTGCCCATCACTTCCCTGTGTGCTCCTGTCTGTGCATCCATCTGGTCCCATCTCCCAAAGGGTGAGGTTGTGACAGGCGTTGTGTTGGTTCAGCACCTACCAAAAGGGGCTCTTGTCTGTCCCTGGACATCCAAGGAACATTGCTAATTCAAGAGTGATGGTGGCACCCAAATTCAAGGAGCCTGAATGGTGTGTAGGGTACAGGAAGGCTGTTGGGTGGCCGTGAGCCTGTCACACTGCAGCTCAGTAATCCCTGGGAGTGACCAAACTTGTGTTTGGTGTAAAGCAGCAAAGCCACAGCAGGGATGAACTCACAGCAGCCAGCCCTGCCCTGCCTCCACCACCAGACAACACTTCCTCCTCCATGAGTCTCCTTCCACAAGGCTCCACCACAGCTCTGGGCCCTGTTTGCCAGAGGCAAATACTAACACAGAGAAACTCTTCTCCACCCAACTTGCATAGCTGGGAACATATTGCCCAATCCAGCAGCCAAAAGGAGTGCAACATGATTAATGGAAATGTGCCTTGCTTACTTGTGAGCTCCCTTCTCCCCCACCCACACACAGACATAAACTTTTACAGCTTTGGCTACTTAAGATCTTAACCAGATGATCTGCACAGGGTTATAAAGCATGGTAGGAACCCTCAGGCAACGGGGGCCCTACATTAGCAACCACTCGGTATTGAACAATTAGATTGATACTCATCAATCATTTACTTGAAAAGAAGAAGAAAATATATTAAAAGGGACTGCAGGGGATTTATCTTCCCATACTGATAAATTGTTAAAAACTAATGAACTAGAGCAGCTCTGAAGGAAAAGTAAAGCAACCCCCCAAAAAACCTCAACCACCACAAAATCCCCACAGGCCCTCAGAAAGCTCTTAAAGAGGTTCCTGTGTTAAAGATACTTTGTCCTCTCTGGCCTGATGGGCTTTTTGCTTTTGTTTTCATGTATGTCTGGTAGTGTTGATGATATTCTCCATCCACTGGTCTTTCCCTGGCACTTTGCATCCCAGGCACAGAACCACTTTTTCGTTTGTTCCTGGAGGAAGGGAACAAAGACACCACAGTTTGCAATCGCCGTTCACCAACTAGTTCTGACCTGCATATAGGCACTGTTCTTAATTTGGCAGAAGGCTATTTAAGAAACTTCCCACCCCTTTCTATCCTTTAAACTGTCAAACCCTGCAGCACAGCTAGAGCCATGAAATTCAGCAAGGTGCCCAAACTTCATGCAATACAAAGCTCCCTGGCAGCTTACAAATAGCCCGAGGGCTGTGCTGAGCTCACATTAAACAGAACAGATTGCAGCTGCCTCCCCATCACACAGAGTTGTGGGCACAGAGATCAGAGGTCCCGTCAGTCACTGCTCCACACAGGCCCTGCCACTCTTTTTGCTGTTTTTGCCTGTGTCATTGCTGATCATCAAAACCATGTCATTTTATTTCCCTTTCATCTGACTCAAGTGTCCTCGGATGCAATAAGGAAGAAGAGATGGGGAATGCTGTCCATTCCCTGGTGCAAGAGATCATACACTTTATTTCCTTGTCTCTGCTGTTACACACAGGAATGATGCTGTTTTGCAGACTCCTGAATAGGCTTTGCTTTGGGAGCTCTGTAAGAACTTTGTCCATGTGCTGCTGACTCCTCATGGCACAGGGGTTGCTGCTGGGGATAGGGATGTGTGTGTTGTGGGCAAACTGCTGAAAATATTTACGTGCTGAAAGTGCCAACCCATGTTGACAGAGCAGAAACTCATGTTTCTGCTGTATATCTCTTTCATGAGTAAAGGAAATGGAAAGGAAAAAAACGTAAAAGAAAACTAAACTAACCAGCCAACAAACAAAAATACTCAAGGGAGACTTTTTTATTTTTATCAAACCTAAAGATTCAGTTCTGAATATGATTATGAAAATAAGGAGGGTTTTAGATTGAAAAACAGATACTTGTAGTAACTCCTGATTCTTTTTTTCACCAAAAGGACATCACCACACCGAAAAAAAGACCCATGAGCAATTCCTTTTTCATGACAGAATTCAAAACATTGAAACTCCCTATTTTTACTCGATAATAGTGTTTCATTTCCAAAGGAAAAGAAGTAGTGAAGTTGTGTCCAAAATGAAATTAATCCAAATATAGTGAAACCTATTGACAATTAAAGAATGTTTTTTTCAGTCCCCCTTGGATTACACTCTAGGCAAATAAAATCTGTCTTTTCTGCTCCCTTGTATGGAGTTTTTTCTATGAACATTCTCTTGAGAAACAGCCACTCCCACCCTCACTGTGTCCATGGCAATAACAGGCAAGACCCCCAAAGACTCAACATAAAAGACCACGAGAAGGATTCAGATTGAAAAGGGAATAAAGGGAATTAACCCCGCCATGTTTGCATGTACATATGTGTGTCTGTACATACCAGCCCATGTGCACTGAAGGACACAAAGATTGATTTAATTTTCAGCTGTTCACAGATGGCAGCTTCCCATCCTGGCTCCCATGAATCATTCAAACCCTCCTCTGCAGCCTCCCAGATAAGACTGAAGCGAAGCAAGAGGCCTTGAGCCAGCCCCTTTGCACACAGGTGAAATCCACCGAAATTCTTCATTATGTAGGGGAGAAAATGAAGCCTATCTAATAAAATTAATAGCAATAATAATACTTTGCATTGCTAAAATGCCTTCCAGCTCAGGAACTCAAGGCTTGATAATTAATGTCTCTTTAATTTTATTTCTATCGATTAAAGATCCAGCGGAACAAAAAAAAAAAGAGTCTATTAACAAAAGCTAATGTGATTTTCAGGAGGAGCTGGAACAGGGAGGATGCTGCCATTCGGGCTGCACAGACAGACATCCAGACACTACATATGTCCATACATTCCCTAAATTAGCACACCCTCCACTCGGCGGTTGTTCGGGGAAATTAGGCAGTTGTGTATAACTGTAATGAGGTCATACAGGGTCTGATCTCCACTGGGATTTAATTAACTCTGAATCTTATAAATATTGTGCTGAATTATCGTTAAATTTGCATAAAGGTTAGAATCGAGCTGGACCAGCCCCATTTACCAGGGAGGGCTGAAAATAAAACCTCGCAGTAAAGGCCTTTTAAACAATGTTTTTGTATTGCAGTACAGCCTTGTTTTGATCTGAGAGTGAAAATATATTTAAGGGAAGAAAGGTTGAGAGGGAGGGGAAGAAGGAGGCTATATTTCAAACAGACTTTCTAGATAACTTCAAACAGACTAATAGAATGGTGGTTTGCAGCCCAGAGATAACCCATTCCTCCAATGGCCTTACTCTCAGTAAAAGGAGATCATATCAAATATATACACAGTTATCAAGAAATCTTTTCCTCTTTTTTATTTTTATTATTAAAGTAATGCCAGACATAAAATACTATTGCCAGGCAGACCAGAATGACAAAACTGTAAAGGTGGAGGCACAAGCACTAACTCTGCTCCAGGGAAAAGCAGGGCTGTGGCCTCCTTTCCAAAAATTCCTGCTCAGATTTTACCCAAGCACAAGCCCCACTGTTTCTGAGGAGAAGCAAGTGAAGATGACACAGAGACTGCAAAATTTGGTACCACTTACAACCTCATGTGCATCAAGGCCAGGTGGGATGGGGCTTGGAGCACCCTGGGACAGTGGAAGATGGCAGGCAGTGGAACAGGATGGGCTTTAAGGGTTTGGTCCCTTCCAACTCAAACCTTTCTGGGATTCTCAATTAATTTTAAGCTGTTGTCATCCTAACCAAAGCCTTTTGGAACAATGCAGAGGCAACAGAGCCATCCCTGAGTTGTTGCTTGGCTACTGAGGCAGGAGGGATAGAGCTGGGAAAGGAGACAAGGCACAGCTGCCCTGGGCTGCAGGCTCTGGGCTGCAGGGGCAGCCAAAGGGCAGCTGGAAGGGCCACAGGCCCTTCCCACCCTCCACCTCCTGTGCCAGTGTGCTGTGGCTGTGGCTCCGTTTGCTTTGAGCATGTAGAAACAGCAGCAGCTCCTCTTGTGGCTGCACAGCACCACTGAACTTTCACTCCAGAGCCATGTAATTCCTGGGCAATATTCCTGCTCACCCAGGCTCACCAGCAGCCCCTTGTCAGCCAGGCCAGACTAATCCTCTGTCAGCAGGACCCTGCTGGGCTGTGCCTTCATCCTACCCTGCAGCAGCCCCACAGATGTGAGGGCAGCCCCTGTGTCCTGGCTGGCCTGTGGACAGCCAGGGACTGCAGAGCTCCAATGCTCCTGCCAGGGCTCCAGAAGCTCCAAGGGAGGTTCTCCTTTCTGCCAGAATGAACAGTGCTTTTCAAGAACAGCTCTCTGTGCTGATCACAGGCCCTTGGATCTGCTCAGTGATTGTCCCCCAAACCTCTCTGGGACTGGTGTCAGCCAAGGTGTGTCACAAATGGCAAAGCAGAGATGCTCTGGCATCCCAGAGCTCTGTCCCAGGGCATGAAATGGCATGGGCACATGGACACAGGAGGAAGGGACAGCCTGTAGAAACCACTGGATGGATGAGGCCATCCAGAGATATCACAATAGCTGCAGCAACCTTGCTGAGTGAGGTGATAACGAGAAGGCCAAACCTGCACTGGAAACTTCAGACAGGTTCACCTGGGCTGGATCACATTCCTTTGGGTTTCACTTCACCTGGCACTGCACTCAGAGCATGCTGGAGCAATTGGCTCTTTCATCCCTCGCCCTGCTACATCTCTGGGTGGGGAATGCTTTAGAAATGACTTGAGGTAACCCGCTGAGGAATGTGTTCTACAAAGCAGCTGAAAAATGTGATTTGAATCAAAACATGAACAAGAAATTAGTTTTGTTAACTAGACTCATCAGTGATAGTGCTTTACATGCTGTGGCAGTTGCATGGGAAACAACCAGGGCCCAACCAGAGTGGGTCACAGAGGTCACCATGAGAGGACAAGCACACCAAGACCCACCCTGGGAGCACAGTTTATGCAGGAGATGACTGGAATGAGCTGGAATGACAGGCAAAGACCTGCTCTGAACATCAAAATGTCTTGCATGACTTCTCTCACAATGTAATTCTCTTCATAAAGCAGCACAAGATAGAAGACCTGAAGGAAAATGAGTGTGTAAAACTTATGCTAGGAACTGTCTGTGTGACAGCTGCAGCCTCACCATGTCCTTCTATTACCTTCCCCATGACTGTATCAAATACTTATTAAAAATTAAGAAATGGGAAACATAACAGTTTCTGAATTATGCTGCACATCCAGAGTCATGTGTAAAGTGCAGCATTAAGAGACATCCATAAATATTCACCTGAAAGCTGAGCTTTACTTCCACAACCCCATGGTTTGTCAATATGCCTCCTTGCTAGCTACAATTCTGCACAAATCAGTGAAGTCACAGATCAAAGAAAACTCTTTTGAGCTTCAAGGAACCCTACAACACTTTTCACTCCCCCTATGTGTTATTATTACTATTACAAAGCAAAACTGCCATGCTTGTGACACATTCTGGCCAGAGACCATTTATTGATTTGTTCTGGTAAGTGGTATTTAAAACTGGTACTCTCCTTTTCAAGTCTGTTCTTCCCTTCTGAAATTCCCCCTAAATTCATGGTGGGCATGATGATATCAGGTCAAAGGTTGGACTTGAGGATCTTGCAGGTCTTTTTAAACCTTAATGATTCTATGGTTCTATGATTCTATGATGACTGAAGCTCCAGCTTCAATCTGTCTTACCCTGGTCTTCTACAAGGGAGCACTTCACCTCCTGGACTTCTCCATAACTGAAACCTGCCCATTGTTATGGGGAAAAATCACTCTGCTTTTGCCCAGCTCTGCTCTTCTGCACTGCCACCTCTCCCCACAGTCCTCATGAATAGCCACCATTGTAGGGAGGCTGCAGCCAGCACCCGTCTGTACTGAGCAAAACCCATCAGCCTCACACCATCCATGGCCAGAATGGGAAGGGATTTTCAGGGGACTGTGAATTAAGCAAGGAAAACTAGGAGAGGGGAAAAAAAACAGACTTAGGAAGTCTTTTCAAATATAGGGCCCAAAACTAACATTTGGAAATTTCCAAGGTCGAAGGAAAAACAGCAAGAGCCGTTCAGCTACATTTGCTCTGGCCTCAGCCAGCTCCCTTAGCTGAGCTCTGTTGTCATCACATTTCACATTATGATGGTGTTGTGAACTACAAAGAAAACAAGAGAATTGGCAAGTCAAGTATTCTGCCAGCTTTTCACAGAGAAAAAGCACCCAACTGAGAGGTGCTGATTCCACCTTCCTCACAAAGCACAGGCTGCTCCACTGACCATGGGCGGCGTGACTGCACCTTCCCCTCACTGCTAATTCTTTAAAATACCCTTGATGGTCTTAAGCCTCATTGAAATGATAAATTAATTTTAACTTTACTGGATAGAAAGGGCCAACTGTGGATGGAGATAAATACATTATTTGCAGTGAAGACAACAAATTGCCTTCAGGAGAATGGACGGAGAAAAAGAATAAAATCTAATCAACTTTCAATTGGAACATGTAATCCGGTTGGGATTACCCAGGGATGCAGAGCAGGGAGAGGCTGGACTCGGCACAGCAAGAGGGCCCTGCCAGAGCTCATTTGCACAAAGCTGACAGTGGAGAGCAGCTGCTGGGCATCTTCTGCCACAGCCTTCCCAGCCTGTCTGGGCTCACCCTTACCCGTTCAGTTACAGGGAACAGAACCATGGAATCACGGAAGGGACCTGCCAGGATCAGTGAGTCCAACTCCTCTACCTGGCAGACACAATTTCACTGGCCCAGGACTCCATACACCTGGGCCAAGACAGCTGAGCTCCAAGCCCCACACTTTGCACAAGCTCTGATGCTTCTGTGACCCCAAAAACCTGGCAGAAACCGTCCACAAACAACTAGGATAGGTTTCCTCTGGTTGAAGGGCTCTGTGGGCTCTCATAGGGATGGAGGAAGCACAATCCCCCTCCCCATCACCACCCTAGGACCTTCACACCAGTCTCCCTAATTATATCCACACTACCCAGTAGGACATCATAGAGAACAGATCATTAAAGAAAATAACCCTTTTTTTCTTTTTCTTTTTTTTTTTGTGGATTTTCATTCCCTTTGTTTGAGGTAATAACAGTGCTTTACTACAGAAAGTGATTTNACATTTTAATTTGCATTATTCAGTGATCTGGTTTCAGGCTGCTCCCCAGACCAGAGTCACCACACAGGGAAGAGTGGCAAACAGTGGGTCAAGCCCCAGCTGAGGCACCAAGGGGGTGAAAGTGTCACAGCAGCTTTGCTGTCACAGCCAACACCGGGTGTGCCCAGGGCCTGACACAACAGCAGAGTGCAAGGCACTTGTGTGAGAGATATGATAGATCAGAATGGTTCAGAAATTGATGTAACCTGCTCTTCTGACACCCCAAATCCATGATTCACTACAGCAGTATGGTCAGAGCTGCTGCTGGGGTGTTTAGATGTCCCTGTTTCCCAAAAAGAAACCAGATTGCCTCTTGTCTGTGGAAAAAACGGAGGAAAATGGAGGCGATAGGGGGATAAGAAGGAAAGACAGCACATCTTGTAGGTAAAAATCGTGTTGCTTAGCTTGGAGCTAACCCCTACGACATACATTACTGTCTTTCTGTTCAATCAGTGTTCTGCTACAAGAATCAGTTACATTCAATCATCTGAAAGAGCTATTAAAATGCTGATAAAAAATTCATAAAGTAACACACAGTAATGAATCAGGAGAATTCAGTAAAGTGAGACCTACCCTTAGAGCAGGGCAAGAATGAAGGTGAACGATCGTTTGGGCCTAGCGGGCATGAAATACCCTTTTGGAAGATGAATAATTCTGTTTTGGGCTGATAAGTTGAACTAATTTATAATGCTGTTTTAGGTCCACTGCTGAAATATTTCAAATCCCTCAACTTTAAAATGCATTGCCTGTCAGAAACGGGTCTCTTAACAGTTTCCTCTTAACATTTTTCAAAATGTAACCTAGACCAATTTGCATGATTTACTGCTTTATTGTATTATACCGTGCATGATTTAAAATGGGAAATAAAATTTTTAAAAAAAGAAAGACAAGGTGGTGTGAAAGAATTGCTGCAGAAGAGATGCAATGGTTTTTTAGATCTCTGCACAATACACAAAGGTGCTTTTCCTGCCCTGGATCAGGACGGGAGGCAGGCAGCCTTGTGGGAATTAAGCAGTGGTTTGTCACAACAAAGCCCAACTGTGTTTGCCTGCAGTGGCTCCCACTGTGCAGGAGGCTCCTGGTTCCCCGTGGTGCTGGCTGAGGCCACTGGGAGCTGAAAGCAAAGAGGACTGGGGGCCCCCAGCATCTCTCCATGTGCTCGGTGTCTTGTGTGTCTGTGGGGATCAGCATCGATCTGAGCTCTGCCGGCTCCAAGGTACAAGGCACGACTTGTCTCTCTGCAGGTGTTTTCCTGACAAGTGGGTAGAGTCGCACGGTTTCCCAGCTGACTTCTCAAGAGTCAAGTCTGAGAGCCTGGGGGAGGAGAGGCAGCAGCAGCAAAGCCATCTCCTCTCTGCTTTCACTTAAGAGATATTCCTGGGAGAGCGTGCAGCTCCTCCAGTGCCACGCTGCTGCCTGGAGTGCTCTGTAATTGCACACAGGTTCTTGGCCAAAGCATTCCCGTGCCCAGTCCATCTGCACTCCAGAATATTGCTCCACTAAACCCCCTGGGATGTGCTGGGGTGCCTGCCACACCATGGATGGCAGCAGCCTGGCCAGTGTGGGTGAGGGTGTGGGGTGGCCAGCCTGGTGCTGCTGAGCTGGGATTGCTCCCCAGAGATGAACACCAGGAACCCCTGTCCACACCAACCCATCTGCCGTGGACAACAGCCTGCCAGGTAGCCTAAACCACATCCAGCAACACTCCAGGACAGGGGCAGGGGGCTGCTTTCCCTTCAGCATCAGGAGAGGTCTGATGAAGGAGCTGGACTCCTTAGAGAGCAGCATGGTGACAGGGATGTTTGCTCATCCTTGGGTGAATGCCCCCGAAGAAGTCACCTTGCCACTTGGTTCCACTCATTCATTTTACAACCAACACAAACCTCTGCCATTGCACTTGTACAGACAGGCTGCCATTTTAAGGGGTTCTTTCCCATTGCAGCTATTTGCCCTCAAAGCAGGAAAGCAAAATGGTGAAAACACACAATGGGAATCAAGACATAGTGCACCCCTCATTCCTCGGCTCAACCCCTGGGTTCTGACACCAGCTCACTGCAGTGGACAGTGTCAAACATTCTCACAACACCTTGAACTGGGTTTGCACAGCTGGTTCACAACCTACAGCTCTAATTTCCTTTCTCACTGGGGCTAGAAGCATTCATGCCCTGGGAAAATGAAGTCAATGTGTTTTAAGTTGGAGCTGAGGACAGAGATTGTCCAATTCATTTCCAACTCCTAAGACTATATTGTGTGACTGATATTACAGAACAAAGGCAAATACCCTCCCCAGCTGTAAAATAAGGCCATGACTCTGAAGGGCACAGAGTTGTTCATTAGAGGTTTCTACAGAAAATATTAAGGGCACCAAATGATCCCACCATTTTCAGCTTCCCTTTCAAGTGATTCATCTCTAGATCAGACCTGGATTCAAAACTCCATCATTGGAAGGACCCTCATTACCTGTGCTATCAGCACCATCCATAAATGTATCCTTTACCTCCTAATTAGGCCAACAAAGGAGGGCTATTAACAGCTAAATGTGTTACAAATGCAGCATTAGGGATAGAGACTATTGACCTTTTTACTCCCAGAGATCTACATACCCCTTTGTTCTGCTGAACACAGCTCCCCCTTGTCAGGGCATCACTGCTAACGGGAATATAATCTGTTCTCTGATTGCACACAGGCTTTCCTTGTACTCCATTAGAAAAATAAAGAAAGAAGTTATCTGTACATCTTGCAATGAAAGCTTCAGTACATCCCAAACTCACAGAAAGCACTGAAAGCCTGAATTTTGCTAGTACTTGTTGAAGTGGATGAGAATGGCCAGCGCTTCGTGCCACACAAAACCTGCCTGTTGGTAACCTCAGATGACCTAGGAAGACTAAAGAATAATCCTGTGTGTTTTCATACACTCTGACTTTTATATCAGTTGAAATCATGGCAATCATATATGTATTTTTAGATACAATTGAGATCGTCAGTTGAAAAAAAAAAAAGAAAAAACCCCTCCAGGAATTCCAACTCTACATAATATGTGATAATAAGGCTGTTATAGTGAAGGACTCTCTAATCGTGTATTTATTCACCTGTTCCCTATTAGGCAGAACTGTTAAACCAGCACTTTGTCCATCAGCACTTGAGTGCTCCAAGCTGAGTGTGCTTCTTTCAGAACTGCTGGCACCAGTGAAAGCCAAATTCTGAGACCTCTCTGAATAGGACTTGCATTGTTAGGCATGTCTGAGAGAGCCCTGCCAGAGGTGTCAGCCCTGCCACCACCTCACCTGACAGGAGTCCTATGAAAACACAGTGCAAAACCAGGAAAAAACCGAAAGGGCAAAAAAAAAAAAAGAGAGGCAGAGGGCGGGGGACCACAGGAACGGACATCCCTCACCTGATACTTTCCTCTCCTCCTCACTTTATAAAGTTAAACACTGTCTGAGATTTATTGCTGTGAAAAGGAAAGTTAACCACATAATCAATAATAAAAAAAATCCAATTACAGTCTATGGTGGAGCAACACTGTGTATAATAAAAGTCTCACTTGCAAGGCCCTTTCCCCTCTCTGCAGCTCAGTTATGCAGGGGAGATTAAGTCACACAGCCCTGAACATGAAACCAGCGGCGCCAGGCTGGGCTCCAGCTCCCAGGGAACGTTTTCCTGCCGCTGGGAAGGGAACAGGCACAGCACAGACACTGCACAAAGCCTCACTGGAACCTCCTAAACCAGCTCCCAGCAGGCACCACTGAGTGCTGCCCAGCCTCCCCTGCAGCCTGCCCTCCCTGCAAAGGCATTTCTCTCAGTTTAGTGACTCTTTTCAAGGCATGTAGGGGTATTTCTCCCTTTCTTTCCATCAGCCACCGTTCATCCAGGTGGAGCTTTTGCTGCCTCTAGGAAGCATTCCCAGCAAACCCATTAAAGTGGTTTCAGGCACTCACACAGCCCATGCTGCCATTGGGACTCGGTGATACGGTAGATTTGGGGGGTAAATTGCCCAGCTCTAAGCCAGAGGAGAAACCATAACCACCTCGTTTGCAGAGCACAGAGGGGCTTTGTAGACTTTAAACCTGTCTCGGCCCCCATTTATCACAGGACACGAGGAAATCAGAGCTTATCTCAGTTCCTCTCCTTGTACCAAAAAGGATGAGAGTTTCCGAGTGAAATAATTTAATAAAATAATTTCATATCTATTAAAAAAACACTGGTATCATGCCACAAAGAAGGATTTCAAATGCTGAAAACATCAGGCCATAGTTTCATATTTCTTACTTCAGGATGACCACTCTGCCACATCTTCTGGCATTGTGTATTTTATTTGAATTGGGCAGGAACAAACTGGCAAGAAATACTTTTATTCCTGTTTGAGGGCACAGACGATGCCTGGTTCATGGTAAAATCAGGATAACAATGCTGGGTCCAGCTG
>VXBB01015693.1:210896-232403 GCA_013399915.1 Illadopsis cleaveri
ACTTAAAATAGAGCACCAAATTACGAGAATTCCTGGACTAATAAATTACTGTACCACTCAAGAGCATGAAATGAATTCTTTTGGGACTCTAACTTGATTTGTTAAAGTGCAGTGAGTGGTTGCTCAATGTCATAAATGAGTTAAAAACATGTGAAAAGCTCCAGGGTCAGCACAAGTCACACATGGTCCTGCACACCACTCATTTAGGGAGGTGAGTGCTAACTGAGGAGAACCCCACTGGGCAGGGCCAGCCCAAAACTCAAGGTGTACACAAGCTGTGTGAGGCTGCTTTGGGCTGTGCCTGAGGGAGATGGGGCCTGACCCACCTGCACCAGCCTGGCCAGACAAATCCCTCCAGGTACCAGTAAATACCCACAGGTCTGGAGGCCCCAGCGTTACTAGTGATGACAATGATGCCTAAAATATGAGGATAAAGAGGCACTCCTCTCTTGCAGTGTTTTGGGTTTTTTTTAAATTTATTTATTCTTATTAGAATAAAAATTGTGAAGAGCAACTTGGTTTCAGCTTGGCTCCTTTCTCTTTCAATTGAGCAAAGCTGGAACTGATTTTTCAACAACATTCAGCCTGTCAAAATCTAGCTGTATGCTGTAAACTGAGACAAACAGCCCAGTGCTACAGGGAGAAGGATTCCATCCTTCCATGCCCTGAGTGTACACAGATTTGCTGGTACCTTCCCTACCTGAGTTGGGTGCTCTAGCTGGGAGAACCAGGTCACATTTTCAGAAATAGTGATTTCAGTAGATGTCAAACAAGATTTTCCTGCAGCTGTTTTTCAGTTTCCTTTTGTTCTTCAGACCAGCTGAAAGGAGTCAGGATAAAAGCAGTCTGAGCACCCCTGGCACACCGCGAACTCGGGACCCGGGATGCACGTTGCCTTTTCTATTTTCTCCTAAATAATAGATCTTTACTTGTTGTTTAATTTCTGTTTCCAGTTCAGTGCCAAGGCAAACATGAGTAAAGGTTGAAATGGCAACTATAATAATAATAATAATAATAATAATAATAATAATAATAGTAATGAAAAAGAATAAGCCCCAGGAAACAAACATAATGATTCCAGCCCTGTCCCCCCACACACCGTGTGGCCAGTCCTTTAGAAGACCTCCCCTGCTATGTTCTGGTACAAAGGAAACTATCTGCTTCCCACATCTGGCTTTATATTTGGCTGTCCTCACATTAAAATTAAATTCTGATAAAAATGGGCATAAAGGCACAAGGGTTAGTAGGAAGCAGCTCGCAGCAGTATTGATGAGAACAGCTTGCAGCTGGAAGCCTGAGATAACACAGTTTGTCAGAACGCTGTCACACAGCTGCCTGCATAATGAGGGAAGGAAAAAAAATGCTCTTTCATTTGTTATCAGTTGAAATCTCTAAAAGAGATGCATCATTTAGAAGTAGCCTGACTAATGGTCAAGTTCTACAGGGATGCAGATGGGATGTGGAAAATATTCCCCACCAGCAAAGCCCCAGGCTCCATCATCCTTAGCAACTCAGCTGCTGCCAATGAGAGTGGACAGGCCAGCAAGTACCTTTTGCTGTATAAAATGGGATCTCAGATGATGAGCTGGAGTTTTAAAAGGTGCCAGTGGTAAAATCCAGTTGTTAAAGTGATTTTGCTTGGACTGTCACTCTCATGACTCTCTTAGAAAAGCGACACACTTAGGGCAGAGAGTCTGTCTCCATTTAGGATTAACTCAGACTAGCCCAACTGGAGCAAAATCACTCCTAATTTACACTGCTGGCAGGGAAGGCTCAGACTCATAAAGCTTTGGAAATACATAAGGCACATTCTTGCAGTGTATAAATTTATTCAATTAAAAATAATTGTTTTAAGCACCATTTTAAAATTAATTCCCAGTTCTTCAGGATTTCCAGCCGTCCTCTCACATGGATCAGTATGAAAAATGAGGATGATGCACCTCAAGAGCTGCTGCAGGTGGGACCAAGGGTCCATCTAACCCAGTGTCCTGTCAGTGACTGCTGGAAAAACACCTCCACCCAAGGGCACCCCTCACAGACCTGCTCATCAGGGGAGCTTCTTTTTGTCCTCACTGTCTGCCAGCACTCAGTCTGTGACATTCACAAGGGGAAAAAAAGTCTTTAATTGGACATTTCCAAGACTATTTTCTTTGGATGGACAACATCAAGGCAGGAAGTCAAACAGGAAAACCTCTCACTGATTTCTTGCTGTCAGAAATCAGAAATGTCTGGATACCAAATCTGAACCCATCCACGTATTTCCATGAGCCAGTTCAGGCTCTGTGCAATGAACTGAACACAGAAATAATCCCCCAGAGCTCAGAGCACCTGCAGCAGGTGGGGAGGCAGGAACAGCAAAGCAGAGCAGAGACTCTCACCTTCCAACAGCAACATGAACTGTGATTTGTTCAACTGGTTTTGACAGGTAAAACTGGGTACAGGAGACACAAAGGAGAGGGGACACAGCCCCAAAGATGCCAGGTATTGATTGTGACCTTTCACAGAGGAACACCTTTGCCGTGTGACTGGCTGCCTGTGCAGTTAAAAGGCCAAGCACTGCTGAAGGTATTTTCTCTCCCCTTGTCAAATGTTAATCTGTGCCGAGGCGTTCTCAGGGACTTCACAAGGTTCCCAGCCTTCCACAGAAATCTCCTTCAGACTTCCACTGAATTGTGAAAAACAATTCCTGTGATTTAAAGGGAGTCATAGGTATTATTTCTCCTGTCTCTCTCCATTTCTAAAGACATCAGGGATGGTTAGGTGATTTTGATGTGTCTCTCCCCTCTCTTTACATCCCTCATGTGTTACTCATTTTCTCCATTCCATTTGGCTTACAAGCCATCCTCTGTCATCTCCTGTTTCCTGATCCTTTACCCTTGTACTATGGGTTGCTGCTGCACTTCAGTGGGGGTTTGTGTCTCACTGAGGAGGGAAACAAGGGCAGCTCCTGCCAACACTGCACTGGCTACAAAGCTGTTTCTGCAGCAGCACAAGCCTTGCCCTGCTCACACGTGCTGCACTGGCTTCTGCAAATGCTGGGATAACAAACAGCTCTGATTTTGAAAGGTGCTTTTCCTTACCATCATTCTAGACTTCTAGAAAGATGGATCTAGATTTGAGTTCTTTTTATTTATTTATTAAAATTTCTGGGCTTCAAGCAATCCACTTACAAAAAGGGAAATTAAGAGGAAAACTAGGCAAATGGCACATTAAAATAGGAATATGGCATAACTAAAACTGTGGTTAAAGAATGACAATTTAAAAGCAAAAAACCAAAAGCCCCATATGAAAGGGGGGCAAAATTAATAAAATCTGTAAATCATTGAAATGGCAACACAAAAATTCCCTCCTTTCAATCAAATCTTGCAGCTACTTCCAGGTAGGTTCTAAAATCATGGTATGTACCTGATTTTTTCCTCTCCTTTACCATGGATGATGCCCTGCCTCTACAGTACCTTCCACTACTACAGTTCTGAATAGAGCAATGCTGGCTGTAAGAACAGTTTTAGAGTGTTTTATGGAAAAGAAGAAAATACCACACACATTTTTTAGGGTTGTCCCCTAAGAAACCTCTTTCCCTGTCTAGTGCACCCTTTTCAGCCTGCACCCAACTCATCCAGACTGGCTTTAACTGGGCTGGCCTATACCTACAGACCTGGTGGAGGAAGCAAGGTGGAAAAATCAGGAGCTGGGAAATGGGATGTAGCTTCTGCTGCTGCTGCTGAGCTTCACTCTCCTCACACAGGAAGCTCCAAAGGGAGGGGAAGAAGGGACATCTGGGAGATGTGTGTAGGGTTATTCCAACCTGGAGTAGGGTGCTGCTTCTGAGCTGGAAGGGAACCCCAGAGCTCATCCAGTCCAACCCCTGGCCCTGCACAGACACCCCAACAATCCCACCCTGGGCATCCCTGGGAGCTCCTGGAGCTCTGGCAGCCTCAGGCTGTGCCCATTCCCTGGGGAGCCTGGGCAGTGCCCAGCACCCTCTGGGGGAGGAACCTTTCCCTGAGATCCAGCCTGATCCTGTCTTGTCGCAGCTCCAGCTGTTCCCTGGGTCCTGTCCCTGTCACACAGAGCAGAGATCAGTGCCTGCTCCTCCTCTTCCCATCATGAGGATGATCTAACCCTGGTGAGTTCCCCTCAGTCTCCTCCAGCTGAACATTCCAAGTGCCTCACCTGCTCCACACACAACTTCTCCTGAGGCCCTTCCCCATCCTTGTGGATTCCTTTGGATGCTCTCTAATGGCTTCATTGACACTGTGCTGCCCAACCTGCCCCAGCTCTGGAGGTGAGGCCGCCCCAGCCCAGAGCAGAGCAGGACAATCCCCTCCCTGATGTCCCCTGGACAGGGATGTCCCTCCTGGCTCCAGGGCACTGCTGGCTCAGATCCCACTGGCCATGGACCCTGCAGAGTCAGCAGGCTCTGTCTGTCCAGCACAGACATGCCCTGCTCCATCTCCCAGGGCAGAAAGTTGAAAGGCAGTGACAGCTGGAGCTCCCAGGACTGTGTGAGTTAAGTGTTCTGGGCATTCTTCACTCACATGGAATTTCTCTCCCTTAACTCTAAGGTGTGCTTCTCTCCTTGGCAAGCACAGCTCTTGTTAACATCATGGGGTGAGCTGCAGTGTGTGGGTGTGATTTAATGCTCCAGTGAGCTCCAGCTCTCACTCAGCCCCTCATCTGGGGACACAGACTCCCATTTTCTCCTCTTGACTCTGATGTATGTTGCTTTGGGGACCAACTGTGTGGAAACAGAAAAGGAAAGTCACACAATTATGAAGGTTTGATTTTTTTAAAGATGATATCTGGGACTTTAATCCACCTTCAGCATCAATACTATGATCTGCCTGTAAAACACCTGCCCAGCACTGCAATCTAGTGGCCACCCACTGCTCCAGGGAGCCTTTGGGTGAACACAGGGCAGCAGAGGCAGGACTAGGACACTCTGGCTGTGTGCAGGAGTGCTGCAGAGCATCAGGGAGAGGCTGTTCTTCCTTGCAGCTCACTGAGGATTATGGATTAAGAAAAGGGAAGCCAGATAAACCCTATCTCACTTTTTTTCCCCTAGGCCATTGTACCTACTACTGACATTTGTCAAAAGTCTGTTCTGAGAAGTGCAAAGATTCTCATAATGCTGGTGAACCCTCAGGTTTAGAGCAATAACCTGTCCCCTATTCACCTGATTTGCAGTAGCAAGCACATAGGTGTTAGCACTGAAACTTGTCTGCTCAACCTGTGTGACACCACACCTCCAAACTTCTCCCCTCTAAGCCTCGCAAGCAGAACAAATCAGCTCCTCAGAACGTGCCCACCTACTGCTGGAGAGAGCTGGATGCTCTGCCACACCACAGCTGGCTTCTGTGGCAGCAGGAACTTCAGAGAGCTCAAAGTTACCTTGGCAGCCATGATTTACAACAGTATTTCAGTGAATCTAATCAGAAGTGTGAATACTCCCCTCCTATCTGGCACACATCATTGGCGTTCTAATTATTCACACATTTTGGCAAGCATTATGGTGTTCCCCTACCAAGCTCCTAATCCCTGCAGATCAGTTAAAATAAATGAAAGAGAGAATCAAAAGGCACTTAAAAATTCAACGGTTCTCTAAATGGGTTTGAACAGGCTCCAGATTATCAGTTGTTGCAGTTGACTAGCACTTAAAATTAGGCCCTCCCCTCCAACACACCTCTCATTTCCCCTTCTCTTTTAAAGAAACTGTCTGCTAGTCCCATTCCTGGATGTACCAAAATGTCTAAATGAGTAAAAAGGGAAAATATATGCACATCACCTATATTCAGTATATACTGCAAAACGTTGAGGTTGGTAGTCTGAAAGTGAAGCTATTAACTGCAATGAGAACAGATCCCAAAGTGGAGAACAATCACAGAATATGCTAAATCAGGAAAGTGTGGTAAACCCCAAGTTTTCCTTTAGTTATTTCTGTGTGGCAGAAATATCCCAACACCAGGGAATGTGCTGCTGCCTTACAAAAGCAGTGTAACGTTGAGATCCATCCCATTTGCAGTCATTAAAAATGTATATTCCTTAGAAATATCTGCAGAAGAGCCCTCCTATGTGTGTTACCCTGCCAGGCAGTTCACTGTGTCCATGCAGACATTTACTGGCTCTCTTGAAAGGCACCTGAACGCTGCTCCCAGTCCTCCCCTCTGGCCAGGCTCTCCCCTCCCAGGAAATCCACTTTGGCACAGGCGGCCCTGCCCTGATTTCCCTGCAGCCCCCGGAGCCAGCGCTGCCCCTCACCCTCACCCTCCTTCCTGCGTACAATTTTCTGCTCCAGCTGCTCTCCGTGACCCAGTAAGCAGAGCTGGGAATAAACTCTAACCTCTCCACTTCAGGTAGTTCAGCATTTAGGTCTCAGAGCCAGCTTTCTGCTGGACCCTCCGTCACTCACACACATCCACATCCTGTAATACTTTTATATTCCACCGAGTTGTTTCTCAGCCAGGTATTTATGAGAGAAGAGGCTGCTTTATACTGCACTGTTCTTTCCCTTCTCCTTTCCTTGCTCCCAGGTGCCTTGTGTAACTGTGATGCTTTTGTTACCACTTCGGCACCCTCCCAATACAAACAGCACCCACACATGGCTATTTATGAAAGGCCCTGGCCATTGACGTACCTCTGTGTTCAGAGGAAACACCAAAGGAGTGAAAATGTTGATGTTTCACACGTATGAAATAACACAGGACAGGTCAGCACCTTGAAATGACTCGTTTTTAGGTGTCACCATGGAAACGGGCCAAGATAAATCTCCACATTACAAACACCAAGGGTCTTGGAGTGACTCCTGGTAAAATGCAGAACTAAAAGGAAAGGGGAAATTCTAATATGCACACATGTGAAAACTCCAATAAAAAAGGGATGTTTTCATGTTTATGTGTAGTTGGCAACAAGGAGAGGTTAATTTCTTATTTGGTATAAGTCAATATAGTGTCATTAAGCTCATCAGGATTGTGCAGATTTACACACAATGAAGATCCCTATTGTGGTGTTCTCCACTTCCACTTTTTAGGAGAGAGAGCTAGTCATGCATCAGTAAAACAGCAGTTCTAGTTCACTGAGAGCTGCAAACCTGTTCTGGAGGACAGGGAAGAAGGAAAGCAGAAAAAATGGAAAGATAAAGTGGTGGAGAGAGGGAATGTGAGTGAATGACTGACATGAGTTTCTGAGGGCTTCTCCCATGTGCACGATCTCCTCGGAGCTCTCCTAAGACAGCCCAGTCTGGCAGGTCTAGTTGAACACATCCACTCAATGAAAACAGTTACTCACAAAAATGTCACTTTCTTGAACTCTGAATGCTTTGAAATCAGACAGTAAAGGCATTAACATATCCATACATATTTACAAGTAATTTAATTATGAGGTCAAATACTGCCGGCTATATCTGTCAACTTCCATGTATATATTTTGATTAATCAACTATTTCCTATTTATATTTTTACCATTATGGTTTAATACTCATCAGAAGTCCATTGTCTTAGTCTCAACAGAGCCAGAGTACTAAAGCAGAAGCTTTAGGCACTGAAGACTTTGTTCATAGGAGCCTCAATGATATATGTGTGTTTTATGAATTCTCCACCCCATGCCCAAGGCTGGAGCACATCCTTGCAGCCTCTAGGCTGACTTTGACGAGAAGAAAATCCAGGGAGTGACGTGGGGACAACAAAGAGCAAGTGGCAATAGTTAGAGGGAAACCACATGGAGGAAGTAGGGAACAAATTCCCATTATTGTTACCTAAAGACTCCATCTCTGTGGTCTTATTCAAATATACAGAAAACAGAGAGAATTTGGGAAGAAAAAAAAGAAAAAAAGAGTAGTTTCTTTTTCTCTGGTCTTCAAATGACATTGTTTTCCTCCTTGCATAAGGCCAGCAACCCCCCTGAAGCTGCTGTGCATTCCGCATTGTGCACACTGGTTAGTGCAAAGGCACAGGATTGTACCCCAGGTCTGGTATGAATTACTGCAGAACAACATTCCTCATTTATGAGCGCAGTCAAAACATTAAGCAGATTTAAATTTTCTTTTTAATATGGACTCAGCTTCAGTAGACTCCTTCATAAACTTGTTTTGGAATGATTTTTCGATTGTTAGCAACAGAACAAAGTTATCTAGAATATGTCTGTATTAAGATTGAACCTCAATAGATTTTCAGATAAAACAGATTAATGACTTGTATTTATATGGCAGCTCAAAGTGTTTCACAAATATTGATGAATTAAAGCCTCTTGACAGACTTCCAAGCAGGACAATGTTAACATCCCCTATTTACAGATGGAACTGTAAACTCTGTCAGGAGATATTCAGAGATTAAATTATTTGCTTAGGGTCAGAAAGTCACCAACAGCACTCTGGAGTCACACGCTGCTCCCTCGCCAAAACACACCAGTCACATCAGGAGCAATCAGCCACAGGCACAAACATCCAGAGACTCAGACTCCACTCCATGGCAGAACCAGGGTGTTTATAGGCTACAAAAATGTAAATTCTGCTCTTTTTTCCCTCCCATTACATCCTATTTTGTCTGCAAACAAGAATAAAAAGTAAACAAGAACAACCATCAAATAAATAAATAAATAAATTCCTAACTTTGGCCTGCTGAATGGCAGTTGGGTTTATTTACAACCTCTGTGCTGGCATCAGCAGCAGCCCATGATCTCCCCTTTGATGGGATAAATGGATGTGAACTGGAAAAGTCTATAGCTCATAACAGATAACAGCTTGTACCTTTAGTGTCTTAAAGCTCGGCACCTTTATGTCATAAATGATTCCTTGTCTAGCAATAATGGCATGTAACATGCTCTCAGGGAGAAAAAGGAGGAGAAGAGGAAGGAATTAAACCACAGTGCCATTTGACTAAAAATGCAAAAGTATTCACTGGATATGTTGCAGTGTCCAGCGGGTCTAAGCCATTCTGGGACCTCCCTCAGCAGCTGGCAAACAACAAAATCCTGTCACTGGGCTGGACACAGGGCATTTCCAGCACACATAGGTGGTTCTTTGACCATCTCTGTTTACTTTGCAATGGCTTTGGTTACCTGTGCACATCCTGAGGTGCTCTCACCACTCTCCCCTGCTCTGTGCCTCAAATAGACAAAGGATATTAAACCAGAGAGAAATTAATCATGGCAAAAGCTGCACAAAAACCTTACACAACACACCTAAGCATAAACTCAAAAGTGACTGGTGTGAATCCTGCCCTGGTATAAGTGAAACCACAGGAGGAAACCAAACATCTGGGCCCCATGCAGTGTGAATCTTTGTGCACGTGTTATTCCAGGCAATCCTTACAATTAGAGATCTGAGAAGAAACTCAGGGCAATGCATGCGCTCTTGCATCACAGCAGTGGAACAGACTGAGAAAAAAAAAAACACCCCAAAAGGTTCTTCCAGACAAAACTCAGCAGAGACCCTGGGATATGCATTTCCTGGATGTTTCCTGCAGATTGCAGACCTTAAACCAAAGCTACCTCAGCCTCACAGAGCTGGGGCAGCACCCAGAGCCAGGTTCCAATGCTCTCCTCTGCTCTGTCTGGGGACAATTACTCTCTCTAACTTTTGTGTGGCCAGGGGAAAGCCTCGGGACCTTCCCACTGCAGCTATTGGGCCTCTATTAGAATCATAGAACCATAAAATGGTTTATGTTGGAAGGGCCCCTAAAACTATCAAGTTCCAATCCCCTTTCACTAAACCAGGTTTCTCCAAGCCCATCCAACCTGGCCTTGAACAGTTCCAGGGATGGGGAAAAGTTTTGTGAAGGATCCTCAGGGAAGGAATCCCTTCTTCTGTTACACCAGCACTTTGTGCTCAAAAAATGGGCTTGATCATAGACATGGCTGCAGTTTTGGACAGAAGCTGCAGGTTTAAAACACTGCTTGCCTTTCATTCTACGTGGTATTTTCTTTTCTTCTTTTTTAACTTAGCAAATGCCACGGTGCACACTCATTTTTGATTTTAATAGCTAAAGATATGCACGCAAAAAGCATCCTAATTACTGCTTTCCTGGCAGACACAGCCATTTCCTTGGGTTTTTATTGCCATTAGTTTTTCTCACCGATTTATCCTTAGCTACTCTCTTTGCATCTCCCTCGCCTCCCCTGAGCCCTTTCCTCCTCGCTTCTCAAGACTTGTCAGCAGGCCTCCGATCCCCAGGAGAGATTGAAGGCCTTGTAAAACCCACTGCGCAAACAAGCATTCCTGTTCATTTATCACATTTAGCATGCGCACTTCCACACTCATCAAAACCAAGCCTGAGCTCGCTAAGTCATTTCCCTCTCCCAATTACAAATTAGTCCATTAGGCTGTCTGCAGTAGGCCCTCTGTTGCATCTTGGTAATGGCTTCTGAGATTTCCATCATAATCGTAATGGCTCCCTGTGCAGCCATGAGGGCAGATGGAGGCCGCTCGTGGGTAATGAGGTATCACACTACCAAAGGGCACAGCTCTGGGCTCATTATTTAGTCTTGGCTGTTTTGTGAAAACAACAACAAAGGTAAAATGCTGAAGGGAACACTTTAGCATATTAAATTAACACTTCTTGAAATTTCTCTCTGTAAACATGCCATATTTTTTCTTTATGAAACATCCCATGTGTCTGAGTGTGCGACGTGAGGGAAGAGGGAGGAGGGAGAAGGGACCAGAGCTGCTGGTGTGTGCTGCCACATCATCCCTGCAGGCAGAGCCTCTCCTGAGCCGAGGGAGTGCCAGGACAGCCCTGAGGAGCTCAGCTTGGCCCTTCCCCATGGCCCATCCTGGGTATTCACACGGGACCTGCTGAGCACCGACCGCCCCAGCTGATCTGAGCTGTGTCCCAAAGGGACATCTCCGAGGGGTGGACCTGCAGAGGGGACCTGGCTGGGAGCCTGGGGCCAGCTGCTCCTGCTGCACTCAGCACTGTGGCTGTCCCTGTCACAAGAACAGCCAAGGCTGGATAACACTGGATACCCAAATCCCTGATGAAGAAGCAGCACCTAAGAAAAGCAGAGAGGGAAGCGCAGGGCCCTGGCACTGAGGCCCTGCTCACACCCTGCACCAGGGCCTGGCAGCAGGCTCATCTCAAAGAGAGAAGTAACGTTTAAGACAAGCAGGTTAAAATCAATATCAATTAGACACTCTTTGAACATTGCTGCTCTCTTTAGATTTTGTCTGTTGGATGTGAACTGTTGCTAATTTGACTTTGTTCCCAGCAGCACAGTAGTGCTCAAGATATCAAATCCTACTGCAGGGTTGAAGTCAGGGACAGCTAAGGCCAAGGCTTTCCCTTCTCACTGGAGCTGGCCTTAATTTGTTTCCCTTGTGATTTTTTTCTTACCCATCTGAGATCAGGAGACTATAAATATGCAAGTTGTAGAGTTTAATGTGGGTGGGAGGAGAGGTGAGGATCAGGAGCAGGCAAGGGACAGGAAGTTTCTGTCTCTCTCTCTCACACAACTTCAGCGCCATTACAAGAGTAAGAAAGGAAGATATCATAAATGTGGTCTGGCACCATGTGGAATTTGCCTAAATGTCAGCCAACCATACCCAGGGCAGGGGCAGGTCAATCCATGCAGGGAGGGAATTTTGCACATCTTGTGTCTCTTGCAGGATGAATCCCTGCCTGTGACCGGAGGGCTGGAGGTGCAGCTCCCACTGGGGGAGGCAGAAGCCACCAAAACATTTCAAGATACTTTCCTCAAGTGACTGAGCAGCAGCTCCTGTGCCCTTTTCTGAAGTCCTGGTGGCACCAGCCATGCTGTCTATGCCAAAATACATTTTTAGATGTAAGAGAGCGAGTGAATATTTAAAAACACCTTCCACATGTGAAATACTGTTTGGATAGGGAAAAGAAAGCAAGGCAGACCAGTGATTCTGAGAGATAAGAGGAGTGCAAACCAAAGTTAGCAGGCGGATTGCCATCCAACTCTGCTTTGGTGAGCAGTAAAACACAAATTTATGAGCTGGGTTTTGTTAAAGTCGGATATGGATTTTTGAAAATGAAAAGGATGGATGGGAGGACGGCAGTGAGACATTTAATCAATGTCATAAAAATGTAACATTCATTGGTCTCCTAAAATGAAATTAATAATCTGTGTAGAAGTATCATTAGGAGATAAGTGACATTTTTAGGCTTTGATTTGTAACTTGTAACAAATCTTACTTCCACATATTTCAAACATTCTTAGTGATATCCATCTTTATTAAAACATACCAAAACCTTTTCACCTCAGCTAGAGTGGCCCATCAAGCATTTTTTCCCCCAGCATAATATCCTTAAGTAAAAAGACACATTATCAGGCACAGACTTTGCAGTAATGAAGGCAGGAAGAGACATGCTCCGTACCATATTCAAATTAAATCAGGGATTTCAATACTCCCTGATTATCAGGGAGTCTTGTCTTTCACTAATAAATTTCTCCTTCATCCCAGGCAGAGGCTTTCTAAGCTCTCTCTGAACTGATCAGACATGTCATTGTGTGCAGGAGGGTGAGGATGAGGTGTGTGCATGGGGGGAGCAGGAGTGTGCAGTGGGGGGATACAAAATTAGGCAAGTCTGCTCCATAAATGATTGGAGCTATCACATGAAAAGGCAGCCTTACAGGAACACAAATCTGATTCACATGGCTGCTGAATTTAGAAGGATTTGGGGGAAGGAGTAGCTAATATACAGGGGTTTATTCTCCTTACATTTAACATCAAGGCATTTTGCATCCAAGTACTTTCATACATTTTAATGGAGCTACCTTTGATTTGCTCCAGGTAAGTGAGGTGAGAAGCTGGAGTCCAGGGCATGGATTATTAGTACAGATCATCTCTCAGACAGAGGGGGAGGTGACACAGGTGACACCCTTCCTCTGCCCTCCCCCCTTCCCATGCCTTTTTAAAAGGACACCAAGAAAGATTTTTTTTTTCTTTAAATTAGCAACATAATCACAATCGAGTTGTGCAACCAGGAGAGTTTGCATCTTTTCTTCATGGACTCCTGTCAGGCATATTCTAATTAAGCTGTTTCTGTTTTCATTGTGGACCAAGAGGAGGATGACAGCAGGGAGAAGCTGGTCAGAGTTATCACTGCACATGTTCAGAAGTTACAGAGATAAAGGACAAGCCCCTTGTTGTGGCTGTGACAACAACAACAGAGAGAGTCCCTGCTGGGGGCCACGTGCTGGAGCCTGGCACATCGTCCTTGCCTCAAAGAGAATGCAGGATGAACAGGAAAGGGAGATAAAGGAAGGATCACAATCCTATCTACACATGGAAACTGTGGTGTGGAGAGACGCAATTCTGTGCCCAATACCACAAAGCTGCTCTACATCAAAATCAAGTGGTGCACCTAATTCTCCAAAGTCCCAGTTAAGTGCCTTAATCAAAAACTGCTTCAGGGCCTAGAGAGAATTGTCCTGTATATTAATTATCCTTTACATTTGAAGAGTCACTAGGCAAGTGTTCTTGTTTTTACTCCTAGGCCAACTTCCAAAGGGTCCCACTTAATAAAACATTCAAAACTTCACCAGGGATTTCTGGCCAATTTTGTTACCACCTTTGATTCTATTTGTGTTCTCCCATAATTGCTCTAGCTCGTGAGAAAAGGACATGTTTCTTTTTTTGATGCAGCTGACTCTGTGCAGATTTAGTCTCCACATCTCAGGGAATTTGGTGGCACTATTACACTGTACCAATGTCCTGCTCTCACCAGCCCCATTCACACTCAAACTGCCAATTTAAAATGTCTGATCACAAATGTGATCTGATAATAAACAGGAACTATCTGACCATTCCCAAATATAAAGATGATATTATTACACATCTCCAAGGATGTCTTTGGGCTTTGGCTGCCCAATTTTACTAAGAATGGCCCAGGCTGCAGATCTGCAGGTTTGACCCTGTGCAGGGCAAAGAGTTGGACTGCAGTGACCTCCTTCCAACTCTAGATATTCTCTGATTCTATGATTAGGAATTATTTTGCTCACAGGAGAAAACCATACATAGCAGTACACATGTACATGTCTGTAACAATCATTTTCACACCTACCCCAGCTAGAAAGCCTCAGACTGTCCCATGCCTTCACAGCTTCTGTGTGGGCTCACCTGGCCACGAGAGGAATGTCACAGGTAACAGAGTGCAAACACCAACTCCAGAATGTCACAACGGGCAGGCAGCTGCCCTGGCTCCTTCCCCATCCCTGAAGTTCCCCCTATTGACAGGTATTGAATACAGTGACTCAGTAATTCCTACTATATCCTCTTATTGTAATTTTTGCCTACCTTGCTTTTCACTGAAATTATTTACTGAAAGAAAAACACAAAGGCCCCTCCCTTTGCGAAGGTTAGGTCTTTGCTCAAGCCCACAGATTTTAACCTCATAAATATTCCCAGCTATAAGATCTTATTAAGAAGGTATGTCTCCCAAGAGCATAAAACCATCAAGCTGTAAATTTTATTTAATTTCCCATGAGATTTCCTAGCCTCATACATATAATTAGAGTGCAGTATAGAGCACTTTTTGTGTTTTGTCAATAAATCACTAGGGAACAATCAACGTTTAAGAGGACAAGCTTTAATGATTTTTCAGACCCCTAAGCAATCATGCCTGCTACAGTGGCAAGCTGGTCTTTAACTTTCTCTAACTAGGATTGTGGACTGTAATGTTAGAGAAGGTCCCAAACACTTAATCCTATTAGACTCCGCAGCCCAGACAATCATAGCTTATCCCCCGGGGACATATTGATTTTGATTTGGTTGACAGATAAGACCAGCCAAGCTACTGTAGGCTATGCTTTATTAAGTGTTTACAAATTAAATATCTTCAGGTCTGTAACAAGCACAACTCTGCAGCACAGCCAGCTGCAGGTTGGCAATTACCTGTGCAGCTGGACAGAGGAGGAGTCTCCATCCATCACCCTGAGCACATCTGGCAGCACCAGGAGTGTGCTGTGGTCCAGAGGCTCCTCACCCAGCAGGACACACAGGAGCTCTGATCTCCATTGCAGCACAGCTTCTGGGGAACCCAGATCCTCCTGCAACACTTTGGCTTGTGGCAAAATATCTCAGGAATGTCTCTGTCAGGAGGAACTCATCAGGGAGTGTGTCAGTGCTGAGCCATGACACGAGCTCTGTCATATTTTTAAAAAGCCCCCACTCACCTCACTCATTTTGTCCTCTCTGTGCTTTGTCCTAACTCACAAACCGAGCATCATTTCCATGCTGCTGCCATAGCTGGTATTTCCTCTTTCTCCCTCAGCCTATCTGGCTTCTCTGGGAAGCTCCCCCTGCACAGCATAGACAGAGACAAACCATTTTTTCACATGCACAACGCTTCTGACTTTTGGAAAGACAATCCCATTTTGTGTTACAAAAAAAAAAAAAAAGAAGGAAAAAAAAGAAAAATGTATTGGAGATGATTTAGAGAAAAAAATGCATACAATCAAATTCTTTCTTGCATGCAAACCATAAAATAACTTTTACACCTGGGAGAGCTGAATGAGTATATTTCTGATTTGGCATTATTTTACCCTTGACTTTGCACTGATGTCAATGACAGAAGGAGAAAAATAACTGCAGAGAATTGGATGCAAAGAATTCATAAATTTCCTGAAAGGAAATATCTGAAAAAGAGAAATTGCCTTCCTCCACTCCACAGTGCCTGGCAGTACACAGAACTCCTTGGGTCAACAGCCCAGGACGGCGTTTGTGTCCCCTGAATTACCCTTGTGATCTCAAGTGGAAAGCAGCTTATAGGCACTGAATGCACATTAAACACTTGAGCCTTCCCGTCGTATAATTTGATAATCACACCAACTACACTATCAGGCTCGAGTCTCCCAAGTACTTTAAATATGTTAATGAAGCAAGATTTTATCTATAGTCTTATACAGCTTGCACAAATCTATAAATAGGCTTATCTCAGGGTTATTGCTGTTATAAATTAATTATGGAAATGTCAACCAAATCAGGTACATGCCAAAGGAGTAATGGGGAGAGCAGTGATTTGCAACAGAAGATTCAGATACTGGGTGACCTGCATGAAGGGTTCACAGCTCCTGGCAGCAGTCCACAGGCTTTGGGGGAATTTAACCTTGAAGAATACACTTAAAATTGGTTTTCATATGAGTAATTGACAGTGGCTGGAGAAGTGGACTGAATTAGGGAAGAGTTACTGCACTGTTTGCTGGTAGCATCTCATTCCTTAAGGCACAATTGTTTCTTTTTAGGCACTGGCAGCTGATGGATAAAGGGGTTGGGGTTTTCTGGGGGAGGAAAGGTGAGAGGATGGAGATGAGGGGCCTTGGTGTAAATTCCTCCCTTTACTGCACTGTGCCAAAGCCACAGGACATCTAGAAATGATATAGTTATTTAAAAGGAAAATCCCAAGAAATAAAAATCACTGTTTTCCCACTTAGACTTGAATATCTATTTATTTTAAGGACAACACCAAAAGTCTGTGACTCCTGAATATTGCAAGAAATTTCAAATGTGCATCTAACCCAAATGGCACTCTAAGAGGGATGAAGGATCTGTAAGAGCACAACAGCTACTTAGGTCCTAAATGCCATATTCCCTCTCCTATTTATTCTTTATACAGTGATGTGACCTGTGGACCCCAGCTCTGGATAAGTACCCTCACTACATCTGCTGCCTCTCAACCTCAACAAAAAGACCACCATGCCCCAAACATCTAGAATTCAAAAAGGAAACATTCTTTATTTTCAATAGTTAATACATATTATCCTTTTATTTAATCAGAAGAATAGCTTTAGAATATATTTTTTTTAAATTTCAGCTTTTCTTATCATTCTTATAATAGGTTGATACCATCCTTGAGGCACTGATAAAGAAAAAGCCAGGACATTATGACTGAAATACCACATTATAATGTGTCAGCAGTGCTGAAGTTGAAGCATGTTAAAAGTCTGAGTATATTGTCTCAGTTGAGAAGGCTCAATGAAAGAGCTGTTGTTGATCATGCACAGCTTTAAAAAAAAAGGAAAAAAGAAAACACCATTTTGACAGTGATTGGTATTGGCAGTGGTTGAGTGTCCAGACCTATTCTGCTACAGCCAGTCTGAAGTTCCTACAGAACTCATTCAGAGAGCTTGCAAAACCCAGGACATCCTTCACTAGGAACTGGGATGTTATTCTGGGCAGCAGAATTCTGTCTCTCAGCTAGGATCCACTTCTGTGGGACTGAAACACAGATAAACTGGTGAATGAGTCTGCATGTGGAATATCAGCTAATCTCAGGGCACTTGCAGACACTTTATTCTTCTGGCTGCATCAATATAAATGGATTAAAATGCTTTCTATTGCCTGCTAGGACTTGGTGCTCCAGCTGATCAAATATAGCTCTGATTGTAATGGTCTAGGGGCTCAGTATTACAGATCTCTGTACCTAAATTTGAGCTATAGAGGCCTGGGCAGTCATAACCAGGTCCACCCTTGGTTGGATGTGTTTGTGTCTCACACCTGCAGCTCACCTCAGACACCTGGGACCAACCAGACTCTTCAGATGCTCCACAGAAATTATCAAATTGCTGAAGGATTTACCTCTCTCAGCTGGAGGAAAACATTGCCAAGCAGGCAGAGTCTCCCACAACTTCAGTATTTAGTGAGAAAGTGTCTGGGAGAAGAGGACTGAGATTCTCTGTACAACACTCACAGTTCAAAGTGGGAAGACAAAATGCCCAAAGACCTGATTGTCTCAAAGCAAAATATTCTGGATTTTCTTCCTCTTATCTCTAATGAAGACATGGATGCTAAGACATGAAAGAAAGGTGAAGGAGGTAAGGACTGTTCCACAGGCCAGGAGGCAGAAAGGATAAAGACACCAACAAGCCTTTTATGGCCTATTTCCATCTGGGTGGGTTTCTCCTGAGTGCCATAGGAGCAACAGAGCCCCTGTACTTTGTGTAAACACAGATTCAGCCTGGGAACTCTGGTGGAAACAACATTTAAATGGTGCTTAGATTCCCTTTGGGCTCTCAGCACTGAAAGAGTTTCAACCACACCTCACTCCTGCCCCTGGAAGAAAAAAGCTCCATACTTTGGTTTGAATCCTCCAACTGGGGCAGCTCCACAAGAGCAGGGAACATGTGAAATTCTGCACTGCAGCATCTGCCACTGCTCCTTTCCATTAAAATTAAAAGCTCTATTACAGACATTAAAATCAGATCTCCTAACTGCTTAATAGGTAGGTAATGGACTCAAATTCTCAGTGAAGAAGTCACAGCGTGAGGCAATTTTCTACAGATGAAGGTTGGTTTTAAGGATCTTGACAAAATGCTTAATATTTCCTGAGAAGTAACTTGGAGATTTATAAATATACCTACTTATTGCACTGCCATGGGGTGTTGCACACCATCACCCCAATCAAAACCAAACAAAAAAGCTTGTGTGGTTCCTCCAACGACAGGGTGGGATGCATGACATAGAGCAAGTGACCGCTGGTGACCTTGTCCTGATTGGTGTTTTATACAGCACATGGTCAACCTTCCACTCCACCTCTACACATTTCTTTTTCCATGGAGCCCACAAATCTTCAAATAAAGCTCCAAATATCTGTGTGCTTCACAAGAGCATCATAAGTGTGGCTTTCCAATGCAGTTCCAGTTCCTGGCAGGATTTGTGGATGACAGCATGGGAGGCAGCATCAGACTGTGCTGTGATCACTTTCCATCACCTCCTGCCATGGATTTGTGGTGCAGATTCCACTTTTAGCTGTCCTGGCAGCTGTGGGGCTGTGCTTTTATGGAAAGCATTTGGAGCCTGATGCAGGATCCAGGGAGTCTGGAAATGCTGGTCAGAATATCAGCTCATACTCATGATCTCCCCATTTACTGCTCCTAAAATTTTAACTAGGCTGGAGTGGGCAGCCAGACCTGTGGAGAGACACTGTGGAGACTGATGGTGCTCCATTCTCAGTGACCTGGTCACAACTACTGCTCATAAACAGCCCAGGGAGTGACTGTGCAGCTCCAGGGCCAGGCCATTAGGGCTTATCCAAAACAGGTTAACGAGGACTCTGCTTACATCCCGGAATTCATAAAACTTTTCCAAGTGTTATACTGGCCTTATAAAAATGGAATGGGTGTGTAGTATATTCTAGAGATGTCTAAATGTTCAGAATTTCACATGAGGCTGTGAAAAAAGAGTCTTCCCCCTTCTGTTCTGGCATCAAACACTATTCATGGATAATGGGAAGCAAAGGAGCACAGGCCATCAAAACAAGGGATCAGCCTGAGGTTGGGAAGAATAAACTTAATTACAACAAAGCCCATGGACAGCACAAGCCTTATACCCAGCAGAGAGCAGACCTTCATTCATGAAATCCAGGTGCTTCCAGGGCCTGATCCAAACACACTGAAAAGAAAGAGTTCACTGGGCTTTGGATCATATTTGGAGCATGTACAAGTAGGGTTATGCTGATTGGGGAAATAATGAATAATTAATATTGCCACTGAAAAAGTATCTTCTTCAAACTGGGGCTTGAACAAACAGTGGTCAAAGAATTCTGAAAAGTAAAGGAGTTTTCCATATCTTAAGGTAAGGGAGGATCACATGGATGTTTATCCAAACTACGAAAAGATTAAATCTCTTTTATTCTTAGAAAATTACAGATAAAATGTATTTCCCTTATGGCTCTAGACTAACGAGAAAAATGCAATGAATAAACAGGAAATGTGGAAGGAGGGGAGAACCCATCACACCACAGTGAATGAGGTGACTTAAACCTGGTATTTTCCATTAAAAACACACTTTTACCCTCTCTGAAAAAATTCAGTTCACTGCCATTTAGACCTTACCAGCAGTTCTAAAGGACTGTAGAATTTTCTGCCTCAAAATGAAATAAGGACTGTCCTGAGCCAGAAAGAGTCCAAGGATGAGGAGGCAGAATTCCAGTCTGTCCCTATGGATGCACTGTCTCCAGGCACACAGAGAATGGCAGAAGGTCCATCTGACACTCAACAGGTTCATAAAGCCATTTTATTCCCTTTATTCCCCCAAAGCCACAGCCAGTGCTGTGCAGCAACTGGCCAACCATGTTCTAATTAAGCAATGGTAGTTTCAGCACAGGCTGTTTCCTGGGGATTAATGACCAACAGAGAGGCAGTTGATGATCTGAGGCCCATTAAAGCCAGTTAGTTATTAATCCCCAGCTAGAGCCTGCATCCAAGTCATTACAGATATTATTAGACTTGGGGACAGGCTTCTTGTGTGGATGCATGTTATTGGTTTGAGCACCTGATGTGGTTATTATAAGCTGGAGCAAAGGAGGAAGCAACATTTCTGATTATGAAGGTTTAAGCCTCAGAACACCAAACTTCCTCCCTGAGTTCAGATAAGCTCCCTAATCTCTCTGCAACTAAATTACATTAACTTCAAAGGGAAAAAAAGGATTACCTATTTACAAGAGATACAAATAAATAATCAGAAATGTAAGCTTCCACTTCTCAGAGCATCACACTGCCTACCAACCTCACACTTTGTTACAGAAATGATTAAAAAGACCAAAAAAAACCAAACCAAAAGGATGAGAAGAAGGAGTTGCTAAAGGCCAGTAACACAGGGCGAGGTACAGAGCAGTCCTTGAGGGTTGCTGCCCTCTGTGCCACACAACCAGAGCAGCTGAGGCTGTTCTGTCACAGCCCTGGTGAGGCAGAATCAGCTGGAGGAGCAGTGGGCCCATGGATGCTCCAGGAAGCAGTGCCTACAAGCCACCACTTGGCAAGATCCCTCCGATGGAGCACATGTGGGGTATTCCAGCTTTGTGCTCCCTTTGCTGCTGCACATCTCCTCTGTGGGACAGGGTGTTAATGAGGGCCAGGTGGTTTATGCTCACTACAGATTTTGGGGCACCTTCCACAAGAACATCAAGGGTGGTGGCAGGTTCCAGCTAATCTGTCTGGCTGGATAAAGTTGTTATTGGTTCTACTGCTGCTAATGTCTGTCAGACACAGCCCCTCTGTGCTCTGAACCACATCCTTGTCTTGCTGCTGCCTATTAATATCCTCTGCATATGTGACATTGGAGGAGGCTGTCACTCCTTTGTCACTCACTTGCCTTTCCCTGTCACTGGAGAATATATTCTTCTCTGTTAAAATCCTAACAATAATCCAGGTTACACATTCTCCAGGCAATCCTGGCAGCTAAGTGGACCAGACAGAGCTGGAAGAGAAGGAAGAGTGAGCAACCATTTTATGTCTTCGAGCATGTGTAATGAAAATATCTATTAACTTCAGCACATAGGTCAGATTTCCTTTAATTACAATATTGGAAAGAGGAACACCTGAAAGAGCAGTGTCATACATGAGATCAGGCTCCCCTGCACGAGGAGTGTGAGGTACTATTGATTAATGAATTACTGCAGATGGAGGGACTGTTCTGATCCAGTTGGCCAAATCAGTGCAGGAGCAGGTAATAAGTTGCACAGGTATAAATTGCCCCCAGCACTCTGGTGTGCAGGTAAGTTCACCTCACAAAAGAATAAATACTCATAGCAGTAAAAAAAAAAAAAAAAAAAA
>VXBB01015693.1:232471-245619 GCA_013399915.1 Illadopsis cleaveri
AAAAAAAAAAAAAAAACAAAAAAAAAAAAAAAAAAAAAAAAAAAAAAAAAAAAAAAAAAAAAAAAAAAAAATCCAATTAGTGTCTAAAAATCCCAAGACAAGACACTACTTGGGGAAAGAAAAAGAAAAAAAAAAAGAGGGGGGAAAAATCCCCTCTAAGGCTTGATACCTTGACAACCAACAGGTAATATTTTGCTTTTATTGTCTATAAAGTAATGAGAAAGTGAGAAGAGCTGTGAGTGTGTGTCTGAGTGAGCTGCTGTAGCACAGGACTGAAGCACTGCAGGCTGCAGCAGCACTGACACCTCATTTCAGGTCTCCCAGTGCTTGTTCACTGCAGTGGCAGCACAGATGTCAACCACTGCCAGTTCCCCCTGGGCAAGGTCAGTGCCCAGTGAGCTGCTTCCCCTGCCCAGCCCCACAGCTGGAGCCTCAGGGCAGAGAAAAATCCCACACACGGCTCCTCCCACAGCAGAGCAGCTGCAGAGTTCCCATGGGAATTTCCTCCTGGACCCTCTGAAGAACAGTCTATTCCCAGTTCATTATTAATCTTCCATCTGTCATCTCCAGAAGAGCTGGGCTGGGCTGTGCTGGCTGCAGAACCATAATCTGCTTCTCCAAATGCTCCTGGTGGGTGATGGGGTTGTCCCACTGTGCTCCTTTTGGATGCACCTGGCAAGCTGCAGCTGCAGGGTGACTTCGTGCGTTTGGGCATCTCTAGCACTTTGAAAGTCAAGCCCAACAGGGCTCATAAGAGAACATTCCTTCCACAAAATCAGATATCCAGTCTTTTTTTTTAAAGTATTTTTGGCCTTTGCACCACTGGTACAAACCTGAGACTGCTTCCTCTCTTCTGCTCCCTGTGCCACACATGGAACAGGAACCCAGCTCTGCTTGGATCTCTGCCCCTCAGGCTGCTCTTACTCCATCACCTTTTGTGTGACCCAAATAATCTGTTCTTCAGAGCCCTACGAGAGCTGCTGCTACATGCTCAGTACAGAGCAAAGTGGAGGAATTCCCATTTTAGTCCCTTTGAGTCTAACAGAGATTGAAGCTTTCAAGAGGAAGAGACCAAAAGAGAGACAGAAAGAAGAAAAGAGGAATTTTAAACCACCTCAGGAGATTTGGAAGTTGGCTTGTCTGTACATACCTCAAGCATATTTCACTTTGACTTCCTCTAGCTCATCAGCTGAACTGGAGGAGACTGACTCAGACCACACCAGAGGCTGCAGCTCCTCCTGAGGGACAGCTCCCATCTCTCCTGCCTGTGACCATGGACAGGGCTCAGGGGAAGGGCTGGAGCTGTGACAGGACAGGGTCAGGCTGGATCTCAGGGAAAGGTTCTTCCCCCAGAGGGTGCTGGGCACTGCCCAGGCTCCCCAGGGAATGGGCACGGCCTGAGGCTGCCAGAGCTCCAGGAGCTCCCAGAGATGCCCAGGGTGGGATTGTTGGGGTGTCTGTGCAGGGCCTGGGGCTGGACTGGATGATCCCTGGGAGTCCCTTTCTGCTCAGGACATTTTAGGATTCTGTGAACTAAGGCCTAGGTCTGGCACAGGTCATTATTAACAGCATTTAATTCCAATGCATTTCATACACAAAAGCAAGCTCCAAAGTTTTTGCTTCTGCCTATGCTTTGAATAAATCTGAACACACTGAGCAGCCCCCTGGAGCACTGTGGGTTTCTGCAAAACAGTTTCCATGAGATTTTCGCCCTCATTGCTTTAGTGCACAGGACAGAAGAAATCCTGGGATGGCTTTGTGCTCCCAGCTCCCTTTCATGGAGGAAGCACCTCTCCATGAGAGAGTCACCTTCTCCCTGCCAGCAGAGGCTCTGGGGGGCTGCAGGTGCCAGGGGATGCTCCAGGAGTCACAGAGCAGAGACAGGGCTGTGTCTGGGGGTATCCCAGAGGCAGTGACAGGGAGGAGGGATGGGCTGAGCCCAGCAGGGCAACGGAGAAGGAGCACATCCCACACCTCACAGCCTCAGCCCCTGCTGCCCATACCCACTGTGGAAAGGGTTTGGTTTCCAGGGGGAAACACCCCGGAGAAAGGCTGCACATCCAGCAGGGAAACAGCCTCTTTAGAAGACAACTGTCATTAGCAGCCGAGTTGCCTCACCTCTGCCCTTTGCAGGAGAGAAAGAAATTATCCCCAGGAGCACCTCGGCGGAGCAGAGCCTGTGGCACATTCCACCTCATGCGTATCTTGTTTATTCTAAGTGGAGCTACAAATCTGTCGAGTGAGCATTTTGTTTTGATTAAAAATTAATAGCTGCTTTTGACCCAGGTGGATTAATTTCACTTTCACTGAGTATCAAGTTAATTGACACAAACTACTGTCAGGTGAAAGAACCAATTAACAAACTGTGAGGAGGACTCCTCTCCCCCTCCCTCCTTCTCTCCCCCAAATGTTGTTTTGACTGAAGGGCTTTTTGGTTTTTTTTCCCCCTTTTAATAGAAAAAAATTATCTCAGCAGAATGAGATTAATTACTTAACAAAGAGAGGAACAAAAGGAGTGGAGGGTGGGGTGCTGCCTCTCTCCGAGCCCAGATGCACCGGCAGGATGCTGCAGAGTGGGGCTGGCAGAGGGGCCCTGCTCCTGCCTCCGGAGCTTGTTCTCACCAATTAACAGCCACTGCCGAGATTATCAGTCAGCAGGGCTGGGAGCATGGCTGTGGCTCATTGCAGCTCGGCAGAAATCCTTGATAAGGTCCCCAGGACACGGCAGCAAGGTCATTGGAACAGAGAGGGGCAGGATCCATTCGGAGCACGGAACAACACAGAACCACACGAACCTGCGGCCCCCAGGTTTTATATTTAAATCAGGAGCTTTCTGCAACAATGCATTATGGATAGGAGCATGTGGCAGCCCTTATTTAATGTCTGTTCAATGTAAGGCAGCCCAGGCTGTGCTGGTTGTGCTGCAGGGATGGTGTTCCAGAGCCTGGAACTGGGAATGGCTGGCTGGCAGACAGGGCTGGCACTGGGCTGCTGCTTGGCCAGGGTTGGGAGCAGCCACACATGACCCATGGCAGAGAACTGGACGTGTGCTTCCAGTTTCCAGGCTGTCAGGACAGCTCTGAGTATCTCAGGGGTACATTTTCTACAAGCAAAGTGACTTAGACTTCCTTGTGCTAGAGAAGGTAAATCCCTGCAGGAAGGAGGAGGCACAAAAAGCATGTTGGGTATGCAACTCCATTAAAATCAAAACTAGCTGGGCTGCCTGATTTGCTTGTGCCCTTCTAAAAATCCCATAGGAAAATTATTTATAACTCCAGGCATCCAAATGCCATCTAAAAAACCTGTCCTTCAGAATTCACATGATTTGGACATCTCAACATTGTGTGTCTATTAAGAAAATTAACTATAGTCTCCTAGATTGTCTGGGTTTAAAAATCCAGTCCAAGCTGCTAATGCTGTGGCTAAAGTTTTATTATAGAAGTTGCTTAACTAGGCAAATATTTTCAGTTATATATATTTTCCCTTTACTTACAGAACTCATAGCACTTCATTTATCCTCCTGAGACTGTTTGTTCAAATCATTCTTTTACATCCTCAGCCACTATTCTACCCCAGGGACCAGCTACAAGCTTTTGCCATTATTAATTTTTTATTCAAAGAAACAGCTAGAAAACCTATTGAGAGGGGGAGAAGGAGAGAGGGGAAAAAAGGAGGAAAAGAGAGAGAGAAAAGGAGAAAACAGGACACAGGTTTTGCCCAGGCCACCTCAGCTGGCCTCCCTCTTCACTGGGACCTCATATTCCTTCTTGCACCTCTGAAAACCTTTCCCAAATGCTGTTTTCCCCACCTGATAATGATGTGCTCTAGTGCAGAAGGCCCAATTTTGGTCTCTGCAAAGGGAAAGCACCGACTGTGAGCTCCTCAGATACACAGATCTTGAATTTATATACGGACACAATGAGAAGGCTAAAAGAAATATCTAAATAAAGGTGTGCAATACCTACAACAGAGACAGAAAGGGTTTGCAATAAGCTAAAATGGGAGCGTGCAAAAGTTCCCCTGCCCAGAGGGGGCCTGGCTTCCCCCATCCTTTTTGTAGCACCATCAATTCATTAGCAGAGCTGTGCCTGAAAACCCTGCCCCTGCACCACGTGTGTCCACTCATTACCTGTGGGCCTCCAGTGATCATCTGCTGGTGAAGGACTACAAACATACCTGGCTGCTCTGACATACAGAGAACCAAGAGAAAATGAAAGGAGGAAATTGCAATTCAATTCAGTGCATATGGAGAATAAAGAGCTGTACTTTCATATGCACTGGCTTATCCTTCCCTTTGGTTTATGTTAAAAAATATACAGTATTAGCTGCCCTTTCCTCTGGGGAAATGAGCAGCATAGGTAATGGAAACCAATAAAGAACTGTCATGTGTTACTGCAATCTATCTACATTTAGGTGATTCCTGTTCTGTCCCACATCTGACCAAGGGGGAAAAGCAATTGTTCAGACGAAACCAGGTGACAAATCCTCCCAATCATTTCTTCCCTTCACGTCTTCACAATCAGAACTCTGAGCTGAAAAGCCACAAAGATATCTCAGCATTAAGCACTTCAACACTCCTGGGACATGCTTAACACAAGGTAACAAACCCACAAAGGATCCCAGGTTTCTGAGAGGACATCAGATGAGATCTGGCTAGCTACTGAATATTAAAAGATACACACAAACCCCCCTGCAAATGAATTTGCCAGAGCAAAACCCTTCTTATGACAGAGCACAGTGGTTACACTCCCATCACCTTCTTTTAGACTTTTAAACTACAAGTGATTCATGTTAGAATGTGCAAAAAGAGGTAAGATGCTGGATTTGTTAGGAGCAAGACCATGAGAGATTTGCTCTGCCAGGGACAAGTGCAGTTCATGAGATGGATTGCAGGTTTTACTTCCCTGCCCATCACAGTCTCTTCCCTGTTAACTGTCCTGACACCGGAGCAAGGGCACTGAGATAATTTTTTATCCCAGATATAAAAATGGGGCAAGAGCAAACATGCTCAGGTTTTCAATCAGGTCTTAGCCAGGCAGTCTGGCAGTGTGACCTGAACTGTGACTGTCCAAGGGACACAAATGACACAACCCTGGCAATTCAAATTTCAGGAGCCCCTCCACTGACTGCAAATTAAAGGAAAGGGTCAACTTCATTTAGCACTGACTTCTGTCTTCATTTCATGCTCAGAGGATGCACTCGGGCTAGAGCCTTAGCTGATGCAAATCAAGAAAGCTCAGTAGCAATCAGTGTTGGACTGATTTATAACAACTGCAAGTCTAGCCCCTTACAAGGTCAATATTAGCAAAAGAAAGAAGGGAATGTAATGGTACCACTGTGGATTTTAAAGCAAGACACTCCACAGTGGGGGAAGGAGCATCTTACATGGGAATCTTTCATTATGCTTTTATGGTGGTGGGAAATCACACACACTAGAATATGAATCTGTAACTAATTAAAGTAACTAATTAAAGAGCTCTTCAAAATGTGCTTTATCTCGAATTCCCTTTTTCCTGCTTCACTGTTTCATTGTTCTTCCTGTCCTTAGAAATTTATCCAAGTCCTGTAGGCAGCAATCAGCTAAATAACCCTATGGTGGTTTATTGCTCAGCATATTGCTGGGGCCTTCTGCCTCTCAGTCTCTTACAAATGTGAATTAGTGTTTCTGCACTTGTGAAAATGTGCTTAGGAGTTTTATTACACAGTGATTCTTGCAAAAAGGTGAAATAAAGTATCTGTCACTACAACTGGTTCCCAATTGGTACTGAAATTAATTATTTCCACCCCTCTCAATTATTTGCCACCTTTACTGAAATCCAGAAAAGTGCAGTAGCTGGTCATTATCTAAAAGAGAAAAAAAAGGCTTTAACAACATCTACAGATAAGCATGAATGCCTCCTGCTAGAGGAATGTCTTCCTAACTAGTTCTGATATTTCAGGTAAGTGGAATCACTTGTCTAATTAGCTGTGGCCGGGAATCTTTTTCTGCTGCTGAGTCCTGAGTAAGCAGTCACATGAAAAAGCCCTGAAGTTCTTAAATGAGAATCCCTAGGAAGCCTCATTTGATTGATTGACTTCGCTTGTATGGCAGAGGTATAAAACTCTGTGGTGTGACACAGAGAAATCAGTGATGATCCACAGTCCTGCCCAGCTGAGCTGCTGCAATGGCCAGATTCCAGCCTGGATGGCACAGCCCATCCTCCTTCTACAGCACCCACCTGACACAGCCACCCCTGCTCAGGTGTTCCAGAACACTGTTTAACTGAGATGTACATGTGAAAGGAGTCCCTTTGTTTTACAGCACAAGTTCTTGGCATGAGATTGAACCCAAAGCCCAGTTACCTTATATCCATTTTTCCTGGGTGTGCAGACTATAGTTTATAGTGATGAGAAATTTGAGATTAAAAGAACATGGAAACACAGAAATGACTACAGATTGTATTTTTCTTTTATGTCATATCCCAGCTTTTCAAATTAAAAAATAGTCAAACAAAAAAGCCCCAACCACTACAACAGTTCTTTGCTATTCTTTTTGTAGTTATTGGCAGTGGCAAAAGTATGAGATCACACATTTAAAATTGTTCTCCCTCACCTGGAAGCAGATTGGCACCTTTGCCATTGCAGAAATCCTCTTCCTATTAATAAAAAGGCAATTTCTTTGGGTAACAAAGCCATGGACTTCTGGCAGTAAGCCAGGAAGCTTAAAGAGAAACCTTGAATTCTGCAAACATAATAGACAAGGGACTCAGCTTAAGAAAAGATTTCATCTATCAACTAACAAGAGGCTGGGGTCATGAAGTAGGGTATTCTTTATACTTGAGAAACCAAACTAAAAGTCTTAAAAATGTACAAGGAAATGCTGGCTGGAATGTTCTCCCTGTGTAACAGGCTGAGGGTTCCAGGAGGCTTATCATTCCTCCTGACAGTCTGACAGGACTGTGTAATACAGAAGTTTAGCAGTGTGGGCAGGTTAAATTATACTAGGCAGGGGAAATCATTTCAATGTGAATTGAAGCATTTACTCTTGTCCACTTCCAGCTCCAGCTTGTTATTCTGTGCAGCACATAGCTTCATGTTTTTAGCAGAAAAGCTTCATTTTGAAGTGGATGTTATACAGGGGTTGCTTTGGTTCTAGGACTTGCTGTTTCCTCACAAAACATCCTTAACACACCACTTAAGTGTCACTTGGTTCCTGCTCATCTAATAATTTTCTATGTATATTTCCATGTATTATTCTAGGTATTCTATGTATTATTCTTTAATGTATTTAGCTGCTATGGCAAATATTGTGCTAAAGAGATTATATACTGAGCAATATGGTTATGGGAAGTTTTGACTAAACCTTAGTGAATTTATGTAGAGAAAATAGTCTTATGAATAAGAATGAACTTCCAGAAAAACATGCATTCTCCTGTGGAAAAGGGCAGAGTAAAGAGCATTTTCAGCTTCAGTCCTTTATTCCTACTGGAGAAACACATAACACTGCTAAGCTCAGCCCCCTCAGCCTATTTCATGGAGTCACAGAGAGGACTCTGATTTTTCTCCCTGTCCCAGAGGTCCAAAGCTTTCATCAGCTTTCCTGCTTTTCCAGAGTGATGCAATCCACCCCACAGCCCAGCCCAAATGACACACAGCCATTGTCACTAAATCTAGAAAGGAAACCAGTCCACAGAGCACCTGTGTTTAAAGAAACACCTAAAAAAATCCTGCTGGACTCGTGTCCCTGGAGCACTGTGGCCATTTTCAGCTGTGAAGCACCAGTTGGAACTGGAGGGTCTTTAAGGTCCCTTCCAATCCAAACCATTCTGTTTTCCTCAGTGTCTGTAAAGCAGGGTGACCCCATTCCTCAATGGAATTTTTTGTGTCATTAGCACTTTAGAATAAGTGGGCACTAATTATTGGTAAATTACAATAAAATTTATACTGAATTACATGCAGCATCTGCATTAGTAGCCAATGAGTCCATTCTGATTAATGTTACCACAGGAAGTAGCAGGGAGTGTGTAATGATTTGCTACAGCAGCTCACTGAAAGCTCTTTAGTCAGGTTTCCCATTAACAAAAACAAGCATTAAATTACTTAAAGACAATCATTAATTTAAATAAGTATTTTGTAACCGTACATATAAATCAGGCACAGAAAAGCAACATTGAAAATGCCCAAGTTGTCACATCAGCTAAACCCCCAGGAATGCACAGTGCCAAGTGGTCACCTCTCATTTTCCTGCTCCAGGACCCTCAGAAATCACAAACTGGTCCAAGAGTCACAGATTCAGGCATCCCACGGTGGATTTTAAGGGGGTGAATCCTAAAAGGCACCAGTCCTACAGAGTCAGACCCGTGGGCAGGGCAGGAGCCCCCTCCAGCCCAGCAGCCCTGGGAGTTGCTCTGTCCCACATCTTATCCCTCTGCTCTGAACTGCCTGACACCTCATCTCCTCTCCTCATCATGATTTTGCAAAACCAACCAACCAAACAAAAAAACTCCAAGTACATTGACAGGAATCCTCAGCAGTGCCCTGGCATCACATAAAAATGCCATCAGAAACTAAGTTTTCTAAATGAGGTTACTTGTAAACGTTTGGCATGTACAGTCCAAAATTCATCTCTATCCTCCTTCCCAGTCTTCAGCTGAGAATTTGTGCTCAATGGGCAGCTCTGAGCCAATAAAGCAGGCATCCATCAGCCCCTGAAACAAACTGTACCACCCATGTGTTGGCAGAAGTTCACAGTTTGAAAATGTTTCATGTCTTACCCGTTCCTAGAACAGCCCCTTTCTCTGAGATTATTATAGACTATCACTCATTCCTCAGTTTGTCTAAGATCTGCTAAATGTTTCTCTATAAATTCATCACTTACACATTCACAGCCATGCATTAACTGCTCAGTTTTTCCCTGAAAGTAAGGAATTTGATATGATACGTAAGTCACCATAAACTCCACAGGATTAAGTGAGTTATTGCATCTTACAGGACAACTGGTTCCTACAAATGATACCCTGGAAAATGACATTATCGCTCAGTGATTTGGTTCAATCTGATTGCTACAGTTAATGTAATAAAGTAACTCAATTAGGATGCTTTTGTTATGAATGAACAACCTTGTTTAATATCGTCTGCCTGTCCAGAGTCAGCTGAAATGGGATGTTGAGGCAGCCTGCAAAGCCCAGAAATTCCGTGGTGCATTTTTAGGAGAGAGATCAGCATGAATTAGAAAGCCCAGGCAATTTTTAAAGACACAAAGGTCTTCTTGGTGTTTCCTACTAAAAGAAAATTACAAACCAGGCACCTTCGTAATGCCTGCAAGTGAACCCAGACTTCCCACAGAGGTCACAGAAAGGCTTGCAAGAGTCAATGCACACAGGCTAACCCTCATTTCCAAAGCAAAGCATGTCAGGTTCACCTCCAGCCAATTTTTCCACACTCCCAGTTCCCCAGTAGCTCCCAGTGCAGACCAGCAGCCACATCATGGTGTGCCCACACTGGGGGCCTGGGAGAACCCGCCAGCTGTCGGATAAACTTGTTCTGAGCTTTTCATGTCTTCCTGTGTGGTGCCCTTCTGATGCTTCCAGCACATTCATGGAGTTCCCCACCAACACCAGGCAGGGTCAGGCACTCCTGCACTGCTTGCACATGCTGCTTTTCTAAAAACCTCATCCCCTGACTCTGGGAACATCACTGCCTCCTCTACCACCTCCTTCCAACAAAGAACACAGAGGTTCACTGCAGGGTGACAGAGCAGGCAGAGACTTTGGGAGAAGGGGTTCCCTTGGCTGGCAACGCCATGGGGGAGGATGGAGGGAGAGGTTTTGCCAAACCTGCCCTGGATTAACAGGAAGATGAAAGCCCAGAAGGATCTTTACTCTGCTGGTACCTGCAGGCCCAACCCTGATTCAAAGCACGTGTTATTCCCTTGACTTCTGCCCTGTTTGGGGAATTCCTGGAATCCAAGAGACACAGTAAGCTGTGTTACAGCACTTCCAGGTCCACAATACCCTGCCTGGGCCACATGGAGAGAAGTATTTAGAGGACCAGCACGGTCCTTGCTGGAATCCTTCTCAATTCATCGGTGCATGCATTTAATTTCCTGTCTCCTTGTTTTCAGCCTGTCCTTGGACATGTTTGTGAGAAACCTGAGACGGTTACATGTGTTGTGGCCTCCAAGACTATTAAAACCATGAAATAACTGCCATAACTTTGTTCTATATTTTTTTTTTCTTCTCTTTCTAAAGAAACCTCCAAAGAAATGTCTCACCTTCTCAGTTCTCAATCCCAAGTCTTTTTTTTTTCAAGGAAAAGTGAGAACAGACATTCAGGAATGGGGAGCATGCCTTGTACATGATTATAAAACCTGATTTATTATGAAAAACAGATGTTATTCAAGAGCATAAAGTGTAAATTAATATTATGCTTGAATAACATAATCCTTAAAGAACACTTTGTACAACCTAGATATGTCTGGCCATGGCCAAACTCCAATATCCACAGATTGAATTTCTGTCTGTCTGCACACACATAGATCCCATGTGCCCACTCATCAATACCATTAACACACCTCCAAAGCTCAGATCTAACCAACAGCAGCTCCCCAGGGGTGTGGTGATCATAAGAATTGGGCCAGCACCTTTCAGGACACAGATTTCCTTTCAGGACATCTCATCTTACTTTTGTGTGGAAGGTGTAGAGATACTTGTGCAAAATAACAGACACAACTTCTCAATCTACTAAGAGACTTCAGTTCAAACCTTCTAAATTAAGTTTAAAATTCTCATCTTTCAGGACAGAGAGAGCATGTGGGCACATGCACTGTGTGCAGACACAGACACACATCTTCCCTGAGTTGAAATCACAACTTGCTACGTGCAAGATCAGAAAACCACTCTGTGATTTCACTCACTCTGTGCCAGTGGCACCTGAAAGTGAAATCTTGCCTGGCATTCCCACGTACACCCTTCATGGAACCACTTTGATAAAAGTTTTGCTACATATGAAAAAAGAAGATGTAACACTGTGAAGTGAACAAGCAAAACTATCTATCATTTGGAATGTCTTTCTTACTGTGATCTAAGCTGCTGGGAAGGCTTTAGGAATTTGCATGTTATCCTTAGAGATGTCTGAAAGTGTCTCTTCTCTTTCTTGTACAGCACTGAGCACATCACCAGCTTTAATCTTTAATCTCTTCTTCTCTCCTCCCCTACTGAGAATCAAATCCTACAATCCAGGCACAGGTAAAACTCTTGGGCATGACAAAGTTTGGCTCTGAGTGTTGCAATTAGGATGGGAATATTTATTGCCAGGAATGTGTTATACTGAAAAAAAACCCCTGCAAATCGGTATCACAGCCTGAAACTCAGCCCTAGATCACAGAAGCAAAGGTTTGGGCTGGAAGGGACCTTACAGCTCATCCCATTCCATCCCCTGCCATGGGGACACCTTCCACTATCCCAGGTTGCTCCAAGTCCTGTCCAACCTGGCTTTGGACGCTTCAGAAAAAGTGGATTGCACCTCAGATTGAACAGGGAAAGGTGGTGATTCAGGGACACTCTGGAGCTGGAATGGGATAATCTTTAAGGTCCCTTCCAACACAAACCATTCCATGGCTCTGTGAGCCCAGGAAATCTTCCCCTGACAATGAACTGCTCACCCCTACCCCTCTTCGCATCTCCCAGTGAATACAAATGCAATTAAACACTTTAAAAGAGAAAGCACAAAGTCTAAACAAACAAAACTGAAGTTTTCCCATTCTTCCCCCATCTGCTAATTCACAGAACATCAGAGTGAGGACAGGGGAGACCAGCTTGGAGGATTTCAAACACACACAATCACTGCTCACCTTACAGAAACACACTCTATAATTATGTACCTTTTGCCTGAAATTATTATAGATTATTAGTGCTGCTGTGGGGAGGAGAGCTTGTGGGCAGCACAGACGTGTGTTGTAGATATTTATAAAACCACCAGGAGGCTGCAATAAAATTATCATGGGGTATATATTATGCTTTTTTAAGAAGCATTTAAAACCACTGCTATGTTCAATTTAACCTCTCCCCCAAGTTTCCTCAGCACACATTTCTCTGTATAGCTATACCTCTAATTTGGAATGTCAATATATAAAAACAGACACATTGCAAATAATGTACATCTATATAAACAGATATGTTCAGTGAAAGCAATGTCTATGATCTTCATAGTAGGCATGTGTATACATTAAAACACATGCTGAAAAATAATATACATGCAGATAAGCTATGGCTGGTATTCTCAAGTCCTGTATGAGTAAAGCAATTGCTTATATAAAAAAATACATAAAAAATTAAAATACTGGGCATAGGTATGTGCTGCTGCAGGTGTAAATATGACTCTGCACATATGCACAGAGCAGAAGATCGAGTGCAACCTGAGCATACACTCATAACATCAGCATTTGCTGCATTTGCATATTCCATATTGGCTATGCACCATGCTCCATGCCTGTTACACATTTAACACGTACCATTTCAAAGCCCTGGTTGCTTTTTGCTACCAGTTTGAATTTTCATGCAATGTTTTTATTTTTATCCCCACAAGACAGCCTGCAAAGGACACGTTTGAAGCCCTGATGGCTGAGCAGTGTCTCAAGACACTGATGTGACAGTGCCGGGGCTTCCAACACGCTGAGGACCCTCGGAGGGGCATCTGTGCCAACCTGCCCTCCCCTGCTCCAGCTCTGCATTGTTTACTCACTGCCAGGAGCTGGGCAAGCCCTGGGGAGAGCAAAACCTGTTTGGGCCATTGACATTGAGTATCCTTGGTGCAGCGAGTCAGGACCTCGGAGGTATCCATCACTGCGGCTGCCTGGAGGCAGGCTGGAGCCAAGGAACTTGCCTGAGCAGCTAGTAAAATTTTAATGCACTCTGTAGTGTGGTCATGTCATACTCAGTTATGGCAAATAATCCCAGATGCCTGCAGAGGTAAAATGGAGCTGTAATGTGCTTGCCTCCTAACCCGAGCTGACAGCAATGATGTACGACTACCATTAGCGGAAAATATCACTTCAACTAACCCATGATCCAGCTCCGCTAAGGGTCACATTATCCATGAGGAACAAATTACACTCCCAAAGTAAATACAAATTTTCTACACGAAATGGGTACCAAAAAAAAAAAAAAAAA